>CATIWQ010225565.1:0-18342 GCA_949673415.1 Euphorbia schlechtendalii | reverse complement strand
ACAACAAGCAACTGGAATCAGAATATCATTTGCTTCAGAAACCCTATAATGAATAAACTTTGAAAGGAAATCTAATGAAATATTTTCAAACCCATACACACCATACAAATTTGAATTTATTCCAAATTAGTAAACTTACTTATATCGAAGCCGCTGTTCTATTTCCCCTGTGTTTCCAGTTCTCGATTTTCGGGTTTCCGGTAGCCCCCTATTCCGATTTTGCTGCCGGAATCGCGAATGACAAGAGGTAACCGCCTGTTGAATCGCGAATGACGAGGTTTCAGGTTGATTCAAAACCTTTTCCGCTGCATGCAATGTACCTCTATTCCGATTTTATGGATGAAAAATCTAAAGAAACGTGATTCGAAGCACTATCGTTGGAGCAGAACCTGTATTCCCATTGTTATGTTTTGAAACCGTAAAGAAACGTGATAGAAGATGATATCCACATTTCCGCAAATCTTGTTTAACGTAATTGGCTTAGATTCGGTTTTTTATTTTTGTATTTATTCTAATCAGTAAAGGGGTAATTTGTTAAATAGTTTAGGTGGTTGGGGTATTTTATTAAATGGTTTGGTGCAACCATGAATCTCATACCTCATAGTGGGTATCTAGGTAAAAAAACCCTTTTTTTTAACACAGGAAACATAATTTAGGTAATTTGACTCTTATAATGATAACATTCTCTCTTAATTAATGAATTTTTCAATTTAAAACGATCATGTCTCTCAAACTATTAATTTTTTCAAAACGATTATTTAGAACATTTTATTTGTTTCATTTTTATCTTTAAAACAAGATGCAACTCGATAAACTTTCGACAAAAAAATAACCATGTTAATTCATATTATCGAAAGCTCCAAAACACACCGTTTTGCTTCTCTCAATTTTTTTTTTCCTTTTCAGGTTGATTGAATGTTTACTAATGTAAATACATTTGTTTATCGTTTAGGTACCTCATTTGGCCCGATTTCTTTCATATTTGTTAGAGTTTATAAATCTGACTTAGTATTTATTTAAATATCATCAGGTTTGATGAACATTTATTCATATTTTCAATATTTTACCATTTTATATTTTTATATTTTTTATTTATCAAACATAAATTAATAGTTCATATTATATATCAAGGTATTTAATTGAAAAACATAATTACCTTTAGAATTTAAATATATTTATAAAAAAATTTATTTATTTGTTTATCTTTATCATACCAAAATAAAAAAAATTATTTAAGAAAAGAAAACGAAGAAAGTGAAAAGCCACCACCTCACCTCCTTCCTCCTCCCCACACCCTCTTTGGCCTACAAATATCGACACCTCTCCTCGGCAAGGGCAAGGGCAAGGGCAAGGTTCTCTTCAACGTCTCTATTTTGGAGTCGGCTCCAAGTAAGTCGCGCTATATAATCTGCAGGAGCGTCTAGAAACCCTAATTCAACCTGCTTCCCCTAACGTCTAGCTCTCTCATTCTCTAACCCTGCCTTTTCCTCCTCCAGCTCTGTCTTGCCGGATCTCTTTCTCTACTATCTGTCAATCTGTTTTCTGTACAATTTGATTTACGCAATCAAGCGATTGGATCTTGAGAGATAATTCAGTACATTCAGCAACCCTAGCCCTCATAAATTGAAGCCGTCTCCTTCGGATCTGATCTGATCCGATCTAAACCCTCATAATCGTCTTTACCTAATTGGGTATATTTGTTTGATTTGTAAATTTGTCGTCGTCGATTCTTGGGGTGTTTGGCGTGATCTCTTGCCGGTGCCGTAATTGGATTCGTCCTGGTTGCTTGGGGTAAGGAGTGGTGAGAAAAGGAAGTACCCTTTTAGTTCAATCACTGCTAACTCTTCTTTTTCCTTTTCTAAATTTCTCTAGTTTTTTTTTCCGATTATTGCTTTTGTATGATTTGATATTTTCAGGTTTCAGTTTCATTTTCTATGGGTCTTCAATGCCGCTTTGGTTTCCGATTATCAATTTTAGTTTTCCTTGCTATCTTCTCTATTCTACTTGCGTGAAATAGGTTTTATTTTTCGTTCTTTACTATCTTATCAATTTATTTTATATTCTTTCACTTTTCTTAGTCGGTTCTTTGGTGGGGTTTTACAGTGCTTATGGCCTTCAATGTGCTGTGTTCAATTAAAGTTTTCGTACGATTTTTTTGTTTGGGAATTCATCTCGATTGTACTGCTTCCCTTTCCATTCTCACGACGCACACATTGCCTTTTCAGATCTGAAACTGTTCTATTTATCTATACTTATAGCCTGATGGTTGTTTGGATCAGGGAGGCTGCAACTGCAAATGGATGGTCTTGACTTCTGGTTATTGCCCCAACCTTGGCGGCGCCTGTCTCATCAACTCTGATAAGTTGGTATGGTATACCCTTATTTTCTCTCTTTTGGAGGATCGGTTTTTGATTTGTTGATGAGATATTGACTTCACTTGAATTGCACTTACTATTAAGTCCAGTTGTGTTTGTTTGTTTTGAATTATTCCTGTTTTTGTAATTTTTTAATATTTGAATTATGATAAATTAAGTGTGATAAGGAGGTTAGTTTGGGAATATATTTGTGTAGGTTTGATCTGATGTTTACTGAATTTATATGGAGTAAGTTCTGAAATTTTGAACTCTGATTGTGAGATGAGAACCAGATGTATGAAATAATAATAAAGTTAATTTTAATTGAAGAAAAATCTGATAAAATTGCTGATTCATGTTTGATTGGACTAGGAAAATTCGAATTATTTGTGATGTTGATTGCTTGCTAGTTCAGTACATAATTTTCCAGATAGGTAGCTGAGTGCATAACACTCTATCACAAATTTTTTTCTTGAGCAGATACTGGGCTGTCACAAATCTCAGCTTGTGGAAATCACTCAATTGATAATTATATATCGTCACCACTATAATTAACATCATTTTGGAAAAAAATATAAAATATATTTTTGAAAAATTCGGGATCACTTCTTAACGCTAGAGAGACTTCAAGCCATTCAATTCTTACTTTTGTGGGATTTTGGAAGGTTTGATTTCACTCAGTATAATTTGTTCTACTGTGGTCAGTCTCAGGCGCAAACTTGATATGAGATTAATTTTCCGCAACATGGGAACACTTCCTGAGATTTCAGTTCTTGATTCTGGCGTTATTATTTATGCTTTTTTTGCTTCTCTTTGTTTTGTGATTTTTTTTTACTTTTTCTAGGGGTTCTTGGTTTTCCTTTTAGAATTTTTTTGAAACTTTTTTGTCTGGTTAAATTTGTGGAGAGAACTAATAAATATTGATGGACATGATTCTTTTTTATAAGAGAAGTAAATGACTGTTTCAGGTCTTAGTTGAATTTTTGTAAAAATTTCCGTTCATAAAAATTTTAGGTAGTTGTAGATAGAGGAAAAATTAATTTTGTACGAAATGCTTGTTTAGTTTTACACAAACTGGTATAGAATCTTTAAGAACTGAGCTGGCATTTCTTTGGTTTATGCTTTTTTCGGTAGATCGGAGTTTGTATGTTATTGTTAAAATAATAAGTCTTGTTCGACCTTTGATCTTTCTCTGTGAATTTGTGAAAAAAATTTTGTTATATGTTCTACATAAGCATTTCTATGTTCTTTATCTCATCTGAAGAGTTTTCTCAATTTTTTAGCAGCTTACTTAATGTTTTCTTCCTCTGAGTTTCGAATCTTTTGATTGTTTGATCATCTTTTTGTTGTGGCGATCTTGTGCAATATTTAAAGATCTCTGATTTTTACTAGTTTTTTTTATTTTAAATTCTACTTGTTATAACTTTGTTCTTAATCAGTTTTATTTTCCTCTGGATTCTTATTTTGTTTGAGGAACTAACAGAGGATACCTACTAGAGCTGGGTGTAGATATGGATTTCTTTCTGCCAACTTCAATCAAGTAAGTATCCAGATTTTTCTTTTTTGTTTTGGTCTAAAATTAATCTCTGCTTGTGAGTTTGGCCTGACGGCATTTGTTGTGAAAATAGATTTGCTTCTATTTTTCTGTTATCTCTATTTATATTACTGTATAGGATTAGTCTTGCTGCTGATTTGTATTAGTTTGTTTGTGATTCCATATTTGATCTAAGATTGCTTAAGTTTTTTGTTCTGAGTTAATTACTGGTCTGATTAACCTTCTTAAGTCTTTTCTGTACTTTTCTAGTGATATTGATTTGTCTTGGTTACGCCTACATTTTTCAAAATAATCTGAATTTGGAAAATAATAATTTGTCAGGTGATGTGAACTGCCTAAAACTAGGTATCTTGTAAGTCCTTAATCTTCTGTTTTATGGCGGTTTTATTTAGAGGGGCTTTTTACACGATTACAATGTTTAACCCCATTCAAAGAAATTTGAATGCTTCGGTGCAGAAACATTTATACAATGACCTAAATGATTTTATTCTCACAAGCAATAAGGTTTTAAGGTTTTTTTAACTAGATCTTAATCTTTTCTGATTTATTATATTGCTCTAGTAACATGGGCCTTCTCTCTAATCTCCAGTTACATTACTCTATCTTAACTTGTGTGGTTTTCTTGGAAATCCTGGCCTATGTGGCTTGGCCGTACATGAAGTGAATCTCGTCCACCTGAGCAAGGTATTGTTGCCTTTTTCCACACGTTCCATCTTGTTTAGGACTTGAGATCCATTTATGTTTGATCTGTATGCTTTGTTGCATCGATGTTTCTTATTGACATTTTTTTAGGTGCTGAGTTTGGATGCATAACTGTTGCCAATAACCACTTTGGAGGTCCTGTACCCGATAATCACAGCTCATGTACCAATTCTTAGGATCATAAGTTTTCTGCTTTTTTTGTTCTGTTGATTTCAATGATGTTGAAATTGAATAATACGTGCAGTTGCTGAGTGTAAATAATGTTGATGACATTTAATTATGTTATTTTTCTTAGAAACCATCAACTTCATGAGAATTTTTTTTAATGTTGTGTGGTTGACAATGGACCAAAGACCAAAGTGCATCACTTGTTTTGATTTTAAAAATTTGGAGTGTGTTAAGCAAATCTTATTTTCTTTAAGTTTAAATATATCTCTTGTTGAATCATGGGTGTTAGACATTTCAGAATTTTTATTATTTGTTTATGCATATTTTTATTCTGGTATGTTGTTTTAATAAGAAGTTTGTGTTCTTATTGTTCTTATTTATTGAAGGATCAAATTTTTTTGGCGCTAAAGAAGTCATTTAGAGACATGGACAATGTTATTTTATGACTGGATAGACTACCCTTTCAGATTACTGTGGGGACTTCCAATGCCATTGTACTGTGAGTTTATTTTGTTTCTTTCAAAGTGCTGTATTTTTCCAAATTTCAACTTTCGTTTCTATCGTTCATTGGGTTAGGTTTGTTTTATTCAGTTATCTGCCAAACTTCTTGATGGGGAAATTACTCCTGCAAGTTGAAATCTCGAAGATTTGAACTCCATGTGCGTACTATTTATGATTTCAACACTTCCATTCTTAGTTTGTAATCCACGAGTCGTAGAAAATTTCCTATTTATGTTTTAAAAGCTTAAACAAGACGCTTGAAGTTTGTGAAAGACTATCTCAAAACTTCTGGTTTTCCTATTTCTGTTTCTAGGAGAATTTTGCTGCTTCGGGTTTGGAGTTGACTTGAATTTGAGTTTGAAATTATTTCTCATTATACACTTTTGAACTAGTGATCTTTGGGAAAATAGACTTTGTTTATTGTTAAAGGCGCACCTGACGTAGGGCGCTACTCTTGGAGCCTCGGCATATCACAGGCGGGGTGGTGTCTAACAGGCGCGCCTCAAGTGCGCCTTTGAGCGCCTCACAGGTGTGCCTCGGGCGCGCCTCACGGACACTTCTATCCTAAGGGGTTTAATTTTGCATACTTATGTTTTTTACATCCATTTTTAAGAGTTTTAAATATTAATATAAGGCTAGATATTCCTAATTCAATTCTTATTAAGGCTAAATCAACTCAAGTATAGGTATTCTTGATACATGTAAAATTTACATATATATATATACCTCCAACAATTCTATTTAATGGTTTTAACTTACTTTAAGATATTTTCCATCTATTTTAAGAGTTTTAATAAAAGAAATAGAGTGTAGATATTCGTAATTCAATTCATTTCTAAGGTTTGATTAATTCAAGACTATATATTCTTAATGTGATGTCAATTTTACATGTATATGTACCTCTAACAATTATCTTAGTTCTTTTTTGTTATGTTATTGCATCTAACTTCACTTTGTAAGAAAAATATTTTTTATAAATTTTTGGTGCCTGAGGTACCTCAGGCGCTCGCCTTGACTTCGGGCGCGCCTTCAGGCAAGGTGGCTCTTTCACCTCTGTGCGCCTAGCGCCATTAACAACTATGATTGGCACATCAAAAACTTCTGTTCCTGTGAAACATTAAGACACAAACCAAGTCGAAAATGAACTCACAGCACATATTGTTTAGACTTTTCCTTTGATCTTCATTTTTTAGGCAATAAAAGTTGAAGCATGGTGAGAGTTTTAGCCTATGAAAATCCATCAAAGAGTGGCATGCTTCACCTTTTAGAGAAATTTATTTAGGGGAATGTCCATGAATCCAATTTAGAAAAAATATATTTTACGAGTTTTATGTAGCAATAATGGCAGTATCACGCAGTATGAACAGTCTGTCTCTTTCATGCCTAATATTATTCTAGTCAGTTCGATGCAGCTTCAAATGACAACATGCAATGCTTCACAAATTTAGAGTTGACAAAATCCGAATAATATAAAAACTAAATAGTAAAAAAATACGTACAAAATAATGCACACTTCATTGCTCTCCAGCAGTCCAGTAGGATCAGTTGTCCCCATCACATAATATGATTCTGACACAGGAAGTTTTCCCCCTCTAAGACTTCTCTTCTCTTCGTCCATCCACTTCCGTAGATTGCATTGCAAGTAAGATTCCTCAAGAGGAATACCAGATAAAATCATATTCAGAGTGACAAAACCATCCATCTCACCATGGTTAACAGCCACTGCCAACAAAGCAAGATAGTTTCAAAAACTTGCACAAGAAGCAAAAACAAAAAAGTGGTATGATACAGCTTGTTGAAGTCAGAAATCAAGCACAAAAACAGGATTGACATTTAGAAAAGTGACAATAAAGAGAAAATGCATTACCATGACAACAAATAGTGTCTTTTTCACAATTGTAACACAAACCTTAAAGTTCAAATAATTTGGTTGACAATCACATGACTAAAATTTTGACAGGAAACAGAATTACAGAAAACAACCTCGTAGAGCTGCACGCCTACTTGAGAGGGCACCTTGCGCTTCTTCCAAACTATTATTCAACATGTCCAGAAAGAACTCATTTGGAACCCCGCCATAGCTAAGAAGTGCGATAAGAGTCCTCGAGAGACATGCTCCCTTTGGTCGAACGCTACAAATTACAACATGAAAATGAGTTTTATTTCAATCTTCCAACTGAGCGTGCTAATAAAGCATGTCTTGATTTTGTAGAGCAAATCATGTGCTCCATAAAAAATTATAATATGATCTAACATTACAATTACAATGTAATGCAATAGCAACATGTTGAATAAAGTCTACCTTATATTAACTATATCCATTGAATTTTTTGTGTAGCCCTTTCGAGTTGAACTAGGCTCAACTTTGATCATTGAGGGCCGGACTTGCATTGTTCTTGGAGGAAGCTGAAAAAAATTGGAATTACATCATTACATGAGTACGAAATTATAATGACCATCTAAGATTAAAAAGAACTAAGAAAAATGAAGGACCTATTTGCTCCCAGACAAACATTCATATCTTAAATAATACTCACTCTCCCTCCAACACAGAGCTTCAATCACTTCCGAGCTCTGAGTAACTAGTATGTTTCAAATTATTTGTCACCTCGAAATACGATGAAATATGAATTGCTTATATTTTTGCACCAATTTCACTTTTAATACTTTTTAAATGATTGTGTACTTACCACTTACAATGCAATTTTCCAAAATGATACTCTATAATATGCAACTGAGAGAGTCCTAATTATTTAAATAAACAAGTACATATATACAACAACAAAATCCTAATATTGAAGCGATCAAATTGTTCAGAAAATCATTTCAAGTGTAAAAATTCATATTTTCAGTAAAAACCCGAAGGAAACTGAATGTTTATTCATAAACTTTAAGCTTCATTGAAAAGGTCATATAGTTATTTTTTGGTTTTTTTACTAAGACTTCCACTTCTATTTTTCTTTCAAATAAACAAGACTATAAATTTCAAACAGTGCAGCTTCAATATGATTACAATAAAAATAAGAATCACGCCAAATAAATACTAGATTTTTAAAATTTTGATATCATTTATCTGAACTAAGTGGTTCTTAATGCAATATAATGTATAGAACAATTAATACATCATTCATTCTCTGTAAAAGAAAAAAAAGATAAAGGACATACCTTCTTGTTGACAAGGAAAGTTCCCTTGACGGCACTACCATTGTTGAAGAGTCTAAATTGTATCAGCAGGTACTTTAGGAAAAAAGAGACAACTAGTCATTAAACCTTTAAATAATTGATTGTACAAGAATAAAGAAGTAAAGAATAAAAAGGAAGCGTCATACATTTAGCTGAAGCATTTTAGAGGGGAAAAGAAGAAAAAGAAATGTCATCAAACTAAATGCATCCTGAAATTCATAAAACGCCCAGAAAATTCATTATGCTAGTCACAAAGAAACTATGGGGGGAGAAACAAAAGAAAGGTCATACAACTTGCAAACAGAAAAGAAAAACATAACAATAACAGATTCCACTGACAAGTTACTTAGCTTTGAAAGAACTTCAAGGATGCCTTTAGGCCAAACAAAAAATAGAAGCAAATTAGAACCATTGAACAATCATGCACACCCATATAACAAAAAATAAAGCAGCAGTCATATATTAAATAGTAACCAAATAACACAATGCCCTTCATACCTATAATCTATTACGAGGTAAAGAAGATCAATTAGGTTAGCACAAAACCATTATAATCAGTGCTATATAGCGAGAAGGAAAGAGATAGTACAAGGATATAACTAAAATTTAGAAACTAAGCAAAACAGCATATGCGAATTATTTCAAGCCGACCACTATGTCTTATTTCTGTTCTTTCCATTTAGAAATTTTGCCACTCAGAATAGAGACACGTGATCAGTGTTTTACTAATTCCTTTTTGAAGATCTAGATAATCTTTTCCTAATGGCTGGTGACCTTTCAACTGATTGGAACAGAATGGCAGTAATATGTCTTATGCAACAAACCTCAACAATGGTATCGTTTAAACAGATTAACCTTACTGATTGATTTTATCAACTAGATCATACTGCATTTTAACCATAAAAAATCAGAACTAACAAACCTCAACAATGGTATCGTTTAAACATTTTCTCTTGAAAAAATCATTTTGGCACTTCAAAGCCAAATCCTCCGATATGAAACCGGTTCCATCTGTATGTATTCGAAGTTTCCCATCTTTATCTTTTACAGCATTGCCATTATGATCCTGCAAGTGAAATCGTGATTTAGTTAAGTAATATTTAAAATGCTGTGTTTTTATTAAAAGAATAATGTTATGTACCAAAATATAACAAAGCAAAATGAACAATAATTCAATTAAAATTGTACCAGACAAAGCACATCATCAATTCTTTCAATATTTACACAAGACAAATCAAGATCCAGTCCAACAGTCTTTGACAGAATGAGGGAAAACCTACATTTTATAGAACGATAAACGTTACATTATTGTAATGGACTACACTTGAACATAAATGTTAATGCAGGAGAAGCGAAAGAGTTTTTAGCATAACCAACCTAGCCATGTACTTCGACAAAAGAGACAATGTGTCTATGTTCATAAAGAGTGACCTAGCTTCACGAATTGTTTTCCCTTGCAAAATATATTCTGAATCGTCAATAGAAGCATGAGACTCCAGGCGGACAAAATAGCACTTCACCTGTGAAGTGGTTGGGTCTTTCTTCTTTTCTTCTTTTCCTCCATCTTTAAACACTGCTCAGCAACCAAGTTGAACTTGAAAATATATTATTCAAGGTAGAAAGAAAGGAATGTAAGACAAATAAAAGTACTGAAACACCAAAACGAACACAAAAGCATTTGAAATTATTATTTTTTACTTGACCTGAAATAATAGTTCGCCTTGTCAGACAAATAAACTAGTGACTCTTCTCTTGCACCATTTTACACGAACATATGAATACAACACTTGAAAAGAAAGTAAACTATATGCAATGCATCATATACTTTTTGTGTTTTTTGTACCAAAAAGAACGTACTGGCTTTAAATGATTGGGTAGAATTAAAAAGGGAAAAAAGATTTCAAGAAGGAATTGATTGCAAATGTAAATCTCAGGACTTTGTGATATTACCAACTCGAAAGAGTTCATCCATAAAGGTCAAATCTCAATTACGCACTTAAAATAGTTCAACGTCAGCCACAGCTGTATAATAAATTTAAAGAGAAAAGAAGGTAGAAAGTAGCACTGCAGCAGCATGATTAAATTTATGTGTTAGATACAATCAATGCTTACCGAAAAAACGGTAGAGACGCAGACCAACAAGAATTCCTTCTCTAGCCAACCAACCATATCTAGCAAAATAATCATCAGAGTTACATTTAGAACTTCTCTTATATGTATCTTCTGCAATCTTAACCATCAAGACATTATCATCTCCTAATGTCCTTTGCAAGAGATGGTTTGCCGGAGCTAGATAGGGGCCCTGAAACAAATAATGGATTCGAAGAAACAAGATTAAGCTCTCACCTATGTAAAAGTTTCCTAACTCAAAACCCCGTCATGCAAACTTTTTGGTCAGATCACAAACTACAAAATATTCAGCATGAATAATAATTTACAATCAATAAACTATTATTGACAAATTTTCGGCGTGGAAAATAAAGTGGAGGAACCTGACTGTGGGTCAAACAACAAGATACGCTAAAACACAACTTTATTATTGTAACAGCAACAGGGATTAACTTCTGCAACATCAAACATGCTTCATCCTAGCAAAAGAAGATCTGCTTATAAAAGAATTTGCAAATACATGCATGTGCCTGAAGAAAAATGAATTGGAAGAGAGTTACACACCTTGAATCTGCAATATCCTTCAGGATAGACATGGCACTGGTATGTGTGCGTTTTGCCAGAATCCCAGCAAATATACTGGGAAACAATTCACGGGTGAAACTCAAAATTAATAAGAAACGAGACCACAAAAATTCATTGAACTCAGAAAAGAGATTTAAATATAAGAGCCAAGACATAGTAATGAAAATGAGAACAACACAGTCGGAAGATCACACTTACCCTTGGACGTTCAGTGTTCTTAATATAATCACATTTTTGGCCTATAGTGTTCCAAACTTCAGCCTCGAACTTCTCCATTGGCAATTTACTTAACCAACGAGTAAAATCCACGGATAAATAGTCCTCCAGCTTTCGGCTGAAGACAAGAAGAAAACAGATCGTGAGTATTGAATTAATAAGCTAACCTCAATGACCAAACCAGTAAACACAAATACCCGCCCAAATAACTCAGAATAAGAAATTGCTTTCGAAATTCGAGTTCACCCAAGGCCTTCAGCTCCGGAGTAATTTCCGGCCAGTTCAATGCAGCGCGATCCAAATTCTTACGAACCGTTGATGAGAAATCAGAGCCATCTATTACCAACACAAGTAATGATCAACAAATAACACAAAAAAATACATGAAAATACAAATAGTGACACCAAAATTGTAGCTAAAAAATTAAAACGAAGAAATAAGCTCACATTGATGATACATCATGAGTCGAACAGGCGTAAGCGGCGAGGCAGGGCTGCGAATTGGCTGCTGAGGCGACGGCGGAGAACTACGTGGCCATTTTCCGTTAGGCGATCTTCGTTTATTGACTAAAAACATAACATAACCGTCGAAAGAAGACTTAATCTGACTAGCAGCGATTTTACGGAGAATATCGAGGGATACTTCTTCCCCCAGCGAAGAGAGTTCGATCCGCGTAAACGAATCAAGAGGCCTTTGCTTCTGTTGAGCACAGATTTGAGCAATCAATTGCTCCACCGAAGATGGTAACCGTGGCAGTGAGTGATCAGCCATGGAAGTTGCAGAGATAGAATGAAGAAAGTGAATAGAGAATAATAGTGAGAGAGTTATGATTAATATTTGAAAATTGAGGGAAAAGCAACGGCAAGAAACTTGAATAGTTCCCGCTACGCTAAGTAAATTGACAGGCTACAAGCCTATACATGAACAGAATAATTTGTTTAAATGCCCCCCCTAATCTATCCAATTTCTCGTTTTGTCCCATAAACTATATTTTATTAATTATTAGGCTTTTTGTTCTTTTGCTGAAATGACAGGTTCTCAATGTTACTGAAATGGCATTGGGTTAATATAGTTAATGGTTTACGATTTTATTTGTTCCAATTATTATGTGTTTTTAAATTAATATTTAAGTTTAATTATATATAAAAGTGTATGTTCATCCAACATCAAATATAAGATATAAATAAACATAAAACATTATAAATAAACAAATATTATACTTTAGATTATATGATATATTTAAAAAGTAAATATGAAACGTAATAAAAATACTAAATGTTAATGATATATTTTTATCCATTACTTATCTTAAATAATATTTAAAACTGTGTAATAAACAGAATATCTCAATCACGTTCATATGTTTAATACGATTAATGTGATTTTGGAAAGAAATTAAACAATAAATAACAATAATGTATCTTTTTACAAAAGTATGAGTAAATTGTGGTAATTGTCTTAGCCTGGTTGGTTAAGACATAAAGCTCTGATTCTAAAAGACATAATCCGAATCCACATTTAGGTAAAGTAACGTTTTTATTTGTTATTATTATAAGTTTAATAAAACAAATCATGCTTTCTTTAACGCTACACTTGAATAAAGTAAAAAATACTATTAATTTGTGATGGAATCTACGATTTGGTGTTTAAACTAGCAAAAACCTATAATTTAAAAAAAAATGGTTGGTTGTCTTCTCAGAAATGAAAATTATTTGGTTTTCAATAACAAACATCAAATAGCAACGGTTTCAAAAAAAAAGACTTAGAGCCAATATGGGATTGCTTTCCCAGCTGCTTTTCCGGAAAGTTCCATTTTTAAACTTTTGCTATAAGCAGCATAGTTGATTTTGAAAAAGGGTAAACTTCTACCATGTCGTATCGGCCATTTTAAAAAAGGATCTTGTGGTATTTTGGATCTCAAAATGGGGTTTGAGGTTTCGAACCGTTATCAAAACAAGAACTTTCTATTAACACTATCAAATTTGCTAACGTTGCAAGGGGCATTTTTGTAAAATTATACTTAACCTAATTTAATTTAATTTTTTTCTTTTCTTTTCTGTCTTTCTCTTTCTCTCTTCACTTTCTTTTTATCTGCAATTTCTTTCTTTTTCTTTTTCTTTCTTTTCTTTCTCACTCTAATCCCTAATTTTGATGTTTTCAATCCATTTATTTTCAATTTAACTTTCGTCTCTAATTCAACCTTCAAATTCAATCCACTCTTGTTCTTCAATTCCGATTTCAATTCACTTGCAGAAAGCTGCTGCTTCGATTAATGGTTGCCTTCTACAGGGATATTTTTATAACCCTAACCCCAACTCCTCCCTCTTCAACTCCTTAGCCATCGTCGATCCACTCCTCCACTTCATCCCTTCAACTCCTCCCTCTTCAACTTCACTCCTCTACTTCAAAACCGTAAATCTAAATCAAAATCAAAGTAAAACTCATCAAAAATCAAAACCCAAAACTAGGGCTGGCAACGGATCTTGGACCCAGTCCAGATCAGTGGATCCGGATCCGTTTTTACAAATATGGATCCTATTTTTATATACCCGTCAGACCCGGGTCAGATCCGGGTCCCAAAAAAAAGGGATCCAGATATGATATCAGTTTTTTAATGGTACTCGTGCCCGGACCCGTTTATATACATACATACATACATACATACATACATACATACATACATATAAAACTAAAAAACCCTACATCAGTCCACCAATATTCGTCTTTGATGTCTCCGCCTCCCCTTTTCTCCTTTTCATCTCCATTCTCTCTTTTCTTTTCCGATCCAAATTCAACCCTATTTCATCTCCATTTTTGCCTCCATTATCATCCTTCGTTTTCCTTGTTATCACTTCTACATCATCAATGTCCGCCATTTCTAATCCCCCTCTACCTTTTATCTCCATCAACAAGCGTCGTTCTACATTCTCCTCTCCAGGCTCTCCTCCAAACTCACTGATCATTATCATTGGCTCCTTTTAAGTTCTCTCATCTTCTTAATACTCGCTACTATCCTCTTCTCCATACTCAATTTGTTCTCCTGGTCCTGTTGCCTTCCTCCCTATTGGCTCCGATCAGTCTTTCGGAAAAATCCGGTCACTCGGTTAATTTTTTTTTATTCATTAAGTGATCAAGTCACTCAAAATATATTGCATTATTTTGTTCATTTTCGGGTCCTTTTCTTTCAGATTTCACTTTTAAACTCATTTTCTATGAACTTGATTGGTTTACATTTCAGGATAGAAATATTGGTCTGTAATTTAATTAACTTCCGGTTTTAATCTCAATGGTTTGATTGGCATCGGGCTTTAAAATCCTTGCATTTTTTTCATATTCCTTGGCCATAAAATTGCATACAAGCCAATAATTATCATAATAGCTCCAACTATCCTGTATAGTTAAAGATCAATTAGCAAAAACGCAATTTTCAAATTACTAGTAACTATGTAATATGTTAAAGATGATTTATTTACCCTCCCAGATGTAGTGTATATATTTAAATATTTGAATTATGGATTGTCAATTATATGTGTTTACTATTTTAACTTGCATTTTTTATAAATTAATGATTCTGTACGGTATTAGCAAATTTATAAAGTATTTTGAAAAATTTAAACAGATACACACTAAAATTAATTTACAAATCATAATTGAAAAAAGTTTCTTTTTTATCAAGGTAAGAACAATTAGATATTGTTTATACTGTATGATTTGTCTATATTACTTTTTTTTTGTTTTTTTACAGTATGAATTTTTGTTCTGCTATTTTTACATTTGTTAATATTTTTAAAATTTTTTTTAATATTGAAGCTTAAAAGAGAGGTAAGAAAATATGTTAACTAACGGTTTTTTTATTGTAATTTCAGATTATGGATGGAAAATCTAGTGCCGATGACTTTAGTTTCAAAGAAAGTGATGCCAGTTCAAGCCACCCTATTGAAGAGCCGATTGAAAAGCCTAGTTTAGAGGTTGATTCTGATCAAATTGTTGATGTTGAGAATGATACTAATGAAGGAAAAGATATTAGTGATGAAGTTAAGAAATATAAGAAATTTACTTCCAAAGCATGGTAATATTTTGATTTGGTTGTGGTGAAAGACATACAAAGGGCGAAGTGTAAGCGTTGTACGAAGTTTCTTTCTTATAAGGGTAGTGCTGGAACTTCCCACCTAATCAAACATGCTGAGAAATCTTATCCAAGAAGGTATTTTAATCTTGCAGTTGATCAATCATAGCTGAATATCAAAAATCAAGTTGATGGGTCTCCTACTTTGTCATTTAATCCAAAGCCAAAGAAGGAGGCATTTGATCAAAAAGTTTCAAGGAGAGAGTTGGTTAAAATGGTAGTGATTCATGAATATCCTTTGTCGATTGTGGATCGCATTGGCTTTAGGAGTTTTGTGAGAAGCTTAAATCCAGATTTCAGGATGATGTCAAAGAACACACTAAGGAGTGATATATTGAGTATGTACAACAGTGAGAGGGTTTCTCTTAAAGTTTTGTTGCAAAATAATGAAGGTAGAGTCGCAATAACGATGGATATGTGGACCACCTCCAACCAAAAGAAGGGGTGTATGGCTATTACATCATATTTCATTGATCAAGAATGGGTTTTACATAGTCGAACATTAAGGTATTATTCTTTAGCTTTTTTATTTTTTGGTTTAATTGTTCATTATATTTGAATGTGTTAATGTCTTATTGAATTCAAAATAAATTAGCTTGGAATCGCATTAAAATAAATTTGTTCTGTATATTACTCATTATTTAAATAAAAAACTTAATATGGTTTATGTCAATTCAACTCACCTTAGTGGTTTGCATTGGTTGTGTAGGTTTTGTTTTGTTCCATGTCCTCATACAAAAAGTGTCATTACTAAAGTTCTAATGGAGTGCTTGTCTCAATATTCTTTGGAAAACAAGATATCTTCCGTGGTTGTTGATAATTGTACAACAAATGATGTGATGATCAATGTCTTAACTGAGAAATTGGAAAGTAATTGTCTAGTGTTAGATGGAAAATTTTTGCATATGAGGTGTAGTGCTCATATTTTTAACTTGATTATGAAAGATGGTCTAGACACTATTAGTATAGCGATTGCAAATGTTCAAAAGTGTGTTTCATTTTGGATGTTAACTCCTAAGAGAATTGAAAAATTTGAGGAGGCTTGTCGACTTTTAAATGTGACAAAATCTAAAAGGATTGGTCTTGATTACAAAACTAGGTGGAATTCAACATTCTTAATGCTTGAATGTAGTTTGCCTTTCAAGAAAGTTTTCAATAAGCTGAAACTTTTGAATAAGAGGTTGAAATGTATAGTTCTTAGTGAGGAAGATTGGAATCCAGCTGCTCTTATTTGTCAAAAGTTGGAAATTTTTTACAAGGCTGCTAAGGATTTTTTTATTAGAAAACATCCCACTGCTAATTTATTTTTTCGTATTGTTTATGAGATTAGACTTTCTTTGAGGCTTTGGGTGGAAAATGATATTGATGAGGTTATTAGGAAAATGGCGGTGAGTATGATTGACAAATTTGATAAGTATTGGTCTCACATTAATGGAATCTTAGCTGTTGCTACTATTTTAGATCCGAGAAATAAATTGGATTGTGTGGCTCATTATTTTATGAGATTATATGGAAATGATGTCGATGTTGAATTAAGAAGAATTAGAAATATCCTTGATGAACTTGTTATTGAATATCAAACTAAAAGTGATAAGGTGAATGAGGAATCACTTTCAAAGGGTGGGTTTAGTGAATGTTGTAGTGAGGAGGATGGTTTTGCTAGAGCGAAGAGACAAAAATTTAGAGCTAACCTATGAGGAGTGAGGTTGAACAATACTTAGAGAGTGATACTTTGCCTGAGAATAATGAATTTTTTATTCTTAATTGGTGGAAAACAGACCAAATGTACCCTACTTTGCAAAAAATTACCAAGGACATTCTTACAATACCCGTGTCTTTGTGGCTTCAAAAAGTGCATTTAGCATGGGTGGAAGAGTTGTTAGTGCTCATCGTTCTAGGCTTCATTCACAAACTATAGAGGCTCTAATGTGCTTGCAAAGTTGGTTATGTTAGAATTGTTGATGTGCCCTAGTTCTAAAGGCATTGGTTCATGCAGTGTCACATTATAAAGGTAATAATCTACTGTATTTTTATACCTTGTGCTATAATATGAGTAGAGTATCCATTGATTGATAATCATAAATGTCCCAAGTCTTTTATAATCATGGGAATGAATGAAACAAAAGACTTGTTTGTTGGATGATCTATAACAATGTAGTGGCTATGTCACTTGGTAAAGTAGATCATGAACATGAGCACATGTTGAAAACATGGGGTTGGACCGATCCACATAGTAAAGTCACATGGATGTATGTCTTAGACAATTTGCTGAGTAGGTTTCAGTTGTCCTCAGACTTGATTTCAACTTATTACGGATGTGGAATTGAGCATGTTGTAGTATATTACTAACGGGTCCGTAAATATTGGATTACAAGTATGGGTATGTTCGGTATATTTCATGACCACATTAGTAGTAGTGTTGAAGTGATAGGATTGCCATTTGATTTGATAAATCGAGGTGAATCACCGGCCACTTGATGAATAAAAGTGATAAGGACGTTCTATCATTTTATTCTAGATCAAGACATACGATGAACTGCATAACGGGCGACAAGCACCATACCTCTTATTCATCATATTAATGACAACTGGTAAAGGACTTTGTGAGATAACTACTGGGTTCAGTATCTTTAATAGACGACTGTATTCTATCCCAATTCAGGGTTGTAATGGTTTACTAGAATCCGCTTACAGTCTATGGGTGAATCCCATTGCCAACATATGGACAGACACAAAAGATCGTGCGCTTAGAACTACTGATCTGGGATTTCTTGTACATGCAATGTTACAAGACTTGATGAAGAATCGATTATTAATTAATTGACATGTCAAGTCAATGTAAT
>CATIWQ010225558.1:0-22763 GCA_949673415.1 Euphorbia schlechtendalii | reverse complement strand
CTGCTGATGAACTTGACAAATTGAAATAATATAGCTCGAAAATTCTATATATATATATATATATATATATATATATATATATATATATATATATATATATATATATTAGATATTTTAAAAATAAAAATTTAATTTTATTTAAAATAATTTAATATTTTTTCTTATAAAAGAATAAAATGCAAATAAAATACCTGTGAGTAGCCTCGCTAAATTAGTTAGGTATATAGAACATGAGCGAGAGGTTCTAGTATCAATCTCACCAAATAGGAAATTTTACTTTTCAACATTAAAATGTCAAGAACTTTTCAAAGATTGGTCGAACCGATTGTTGAACCAGTTTTTTTCTCGTCGAATTGGCCAATTCAACTGATCGCTTGACGGGTTCTTAACTTTCTTCAAAACCGTTTAAAACCAGACCGTACCACCCACAGGTTCCTTTGAACCCAATATGAGTTTCAAAACCTTGGTTTAAATTGATAAGTGAAACCCAACTGTATCTCTCTCATATTATCCCTAACAAGCAAAACATAGAAGTATTCACAATATCGGAAACTGGATAAACAAAAACATTAAAAAAAATGGCTGGAATTCCTGAAGCAGCAACTTCAGAGAATCCTCGAAAACATCGTCATATAGTAATCACTGTAATTACAAAGAATAGTATCGAAACGCCTGAAATTATCAAATGGTGACATAATAGGCTCACCGAGTCACCGAAATTACAAAAAAGGTGGAATTGAATTAGCAAGGGGTCCGAAGTCTTCCCAATGCAAAATCCACAATAAAGTAACAGCAAGAAAACGCCTACAATTAGAAACGGTGCAAAAGTTCTCGAAATTCCACCAAAGTATGGTACACTGACAGTAACATGTGGTTATAATTTTGATTTACACAGTGATAAAACAGCTAGGCCGATGATTAAGTAAAATTCTGGTGAACTAATAATGATGAAAGGATACGATGGAGAGAATTGGTTACCTTGAGGTGTTTGGCGGTATGATTTTATAATGTTGAGATAATGCGGAACTAACTTTGCCAGGTGTCCGATATGGTACTGGGCAGAGGTCGATTATGATCCAATAATGAGTGTCCATGCTTAATGGGTTTTATTGATTATTGAATATTTATTGTGAGCCTTTGAGACCAGAATGTTAGTGTTATCAAACTTTTTAAACCTAAGGTGTAAATTTTAAAACATATAATACAATATTGTTGAAATCAAACAAAACATGTTCAATGATCATACAGAATATGTGTTCAACATCTAAATCCTTTTACTCGAATATTTATATTAAGAAAGTAATATTTTTTTTACTGTATATTGGGAGAGAGTAGTATTAATTTATTAAATCCCATAAAATGTTCTAATTTAATTTATCTACGGCTCTCGTTTTTTCATCAACACGACTATTTTCCCCAAGTGTGACGTCTCGCTTGTTGGAATTTAACTAATTTGCTACTGATTTCTTCTTCAAAATACAATGTTTTCTAGATCTAAAACAATAAAGCTGAAAAACATGGATATGATAAGAAGATGAACAAGTCTGTGAACAATACCGAGTTTAGTTTGGGCCATTCTTAATTGATTCTCTCAATCAATTTACACTTTTTCTACTGTTAATTTTCTTGAAAGAGAAATGGTGTAGTTGAACATAATTACATGTCACATTAAATTTCTCAACGATATGCTCTTATCACTTGTTGACTTAGCTTGTTAGATTAGTAATTACTTATTATATATTTTTTTTTATTGAAATAGACATCTTTATAATATTGATTTTTACTCCGATAGAGTATCGAGTTCTTTGATATGATAAAGTGTATTCAATACACATTTCAATGTGTAAATTCATGGAACCTAAAGTCTTAGGGTGTGTTTGAAAACAAATTCTATAAGAAAATGAAAAAAATTGAATTGAATTTACTTAAAAGAATTCAATTGAATTGATTTCATAAACAAATTCCTTTGTTTGGATTTTCAATTATATTAAAGAATTCAATTAATTGTTAACTAATATATTTAACATTTTTTCAAAATAATTTATACAATTATTTTAATTCCTTCAATTAAAAAATATAAGAAGGTAAAATGGGGAAAATAATATTTAAATGCATAACTTAAATGAATTCCTTAGATATCTTTCAACTTTTTCAAGATTTATATTCCTAACATTCACAAGATTTCAAATCTTGCATTATTTGAATGCTATCAATATTTGTTTGGTTCAAAACAAGGAAAATTGACAAAATAAATTCAATTGAATTGAATTCTTTCAAAATGAACCTTTCCCAAACACACCCTTACATATTTGAGTCACCGTCAAACGTGTCCAAATGTCAAAATATGTTTTGTTGGTACTTTTTCCGCATAAAAGAAACTCGCCTCATAATTTTCTTTGTATAGTACAGCCTTAGAAATGAATTCAATTTGAGAAAAAAGTATACTAATCTGGTTTCTAACTAGTAAAAATGTTCTTAAACTTTTCTTTTTCACTTTTTAATTTTCACAGTTTTTAACTCCGTTTAAATGCAGATTTTTTGGCCTATGAGAGAGATGAAGAGTGATCACAAAACCCTATCCAAACCCTAAGCTGCCGCCAGCCCTTTCATTGCCCTCAAGCCTAAAATCTCGTAGGCAAAGCCCCCTAGACATCACCCCACCCTTCCCATAACAACCGGGTTCCATCGGGATCAAACCTAAACAAAACCAGCCACCATATTCGAACACCATCATAAGTTGCACCAGCCCAAATTTACTTTCAAAACTTCCTGGAATACCACGATAAAGATGTCATGAAGATTGTTTTCTTGAAGTTAGTGTTATCTGTCGGGTTTATGTGGCCAAGAAGAGAAACTCTAGGAATCAATGTTTCAGATTTCTAACCTTGGAAGGGATGATTATGAGTACGGGATTTTTACTCCCAACTCGCGAGTTCGATGATGAAGCCGTAATTTTTCCCTTATTAGCTTTTTGCATTTTGCAGTTTCCTGAAATCATCCGGAAATCATCTGTCTTGTTTCTTTGGGCATCTTTTCCCTTTAAAAAATCCCAAATAAAGAAAAAGCCAGCCTGTATATACCATATCGTTAACGATATTGGCCATATCGTTAACGATATGGCAATATCGTTAACGACATTGGTGATGTCGTTAATGACATCATCAATATCGTTAACGATATTAACTTTACAGGCAGACCAAAAAGCCATTTCTGCATTATTTAGTAAAAAAAAACCCATCTCCACCCCATAATTCTGGATTTTCTCCACCTAATACCCTGTCAACATTATGCCAACCCACATGGTCACTAGTTAGTGGAAAAAAATAATGGAAAAAGACAAGATAAGTGGGTGGACCACTTGGGCAAGTGGAAGTTTTTGGATTGAAGGGAGCCCATAAGAAGGGAGCTAAGTTTCAGCCGTTAGGGGGGGAGTACATCTTAGTAGAAAGATTTTATAACAAAAGAGAAAGAAAGTGATCTTAAGAGAAAACTTTCCTTTGAAGTTATCTTGATTCCTAAGTATTTTAAATGCATATTAAGAGTTTTCATGACCAAAGAATGCTCTTTTAATCTCTTTGAACTTGTATTTCTGTAACTTGAATGTGTAAGTTCGTGGATAGGGCATGAACTTGGGCTATCTCGGGTCATTTAGGCAAAATTCGAGGTTTAGTTCACTTGTTTCAGAAAGTGAGGTATATTGAGAGTTTAAGTAAACTTGAGGTTTAGAGCCCTTTTTGAGGCATTTGGCACTGAGTTCTAGATCAATAGAACTTGTTTAAGTGTCTGTAACAAGTATTTTCATTCATTTCAAGAGTTTTTAATCTTTAAAATTGATTTCGGTAATTTTCCAAGTTTTAAGTTTTCGAAAGTCTAAACTCTAGAGAAGAAGGATTTCTACTTCCTTTCTTCCTGATAAGTGTATAATTACGCTTATTATCATTATAATTTTACACACTAAACACTATATTTTAAGTCATTCTTATACTTCATATAAAAGATTTCACGTGGTATGTAGTTGTTTTTTTTTATGCAAATGCAGATACTAGGTAAATCTTGGGAGTAAAATGATCTAAAGTGGAATTCTATGAAAAAAGAGCCAAAAAGGTGCAAAAAGATGCATGGAACTCAAAGATTTGGTTTAGGATTGAAGCTGTCAAAGATTGGTGAAGTTGAAAGGAGAATTCTGAAGAAAATGCATTTCACGGTCGCGAAAACCATTCACGATTGCGACTTATTCTTCTTCAGAACAGAATTCTGCCAATCAAAGATTCACGGTCGTGATATGTATATCACGGTCATGACTTGGACGGTTTTATGGTTTTATCTTCTTAACTACCAACCACCAGATAAGTATGATCAACCGCCATCAACTATCAATGAAAAGACACTTATCTGAAATCAACCAATCATGAAAAGGTACCTATCCATTGTGGATTAGACTGAAGCTTCTCAACCAATCACAATGAAGTGATGCAATCTTTCACCAATGGACATGACTCTTCGTTTGGATAGACGCAACCCTTCGAACTCTATAAATAGGGCTCCAAACCTTACAATTTTGTGCATCACAGTGTGGGCAACTAGAGAGGGAAAATATTAGAGTGCATGAGAGAAATATAGTTTGTGTATAAATAGACAGTTCACTACGTTGATAAGTGTTAGCGAGAAAATGTTTAACTAATTCGAACCCTTATTTCGATCACTAGATTTCTCTATATTCTCGAGCGATTGTTGTATAAGTGTACTTGCAAATCACTTATCAATAAAATTTTTCATTCTTCAATATTCATTTGTTTGATATTCGCAAAGAATAGTATCCTAGCGAAGGTTCTGTACGAGCCGAGACCGAATTCAAAGCAAACCTAGGAATTGCGGGAATTGACGACTCCCATTAAAGAGTGGATACGGTTTGATCAACTTTAGCTTTCACTCGCATGCCTTACAACTTTGCTTTGCTTTCTACTTATACTTTCTATTTCGAAGTTTATGATATATCTATGAGTCATAATGCGTATTTCGTGTTAAGTCTTTTATGTTAAACAAGTTATGTGCATTGGAGTTAATTTTAAGATTAGTTTTGGGGTTAACAATATCATGTATAATCACTAGATCTATGATATAACGCTGTTTAGTGAGCCAACATTTTTGGAATGGTAACTTGCTAAATGTGGCTATGTGAGAGCGACCCATACTAAGCATAGTATTGACGTTGTCCAGATTTATATAATCGTCTTAATTCGTTTGCGCAAGGTTTAGAAAAGTCATTTCATGTGTTGCTCTGTGGTGAATAATTGAACATCTGAATATTTAGAACCGAGTCTGTTAGATTAGTTTAGTGAATCGTAACATCTTTGTTGAACTTGCATGCTTTCTCTGCTATCCTTATTTCGTAGGGAAAATCTATATATATTTAGATTCTCTAATCTTTCGTACCTATATTTACTAATTCTTCATTCTAACTCTCCTACCCAAAATATAAAACTTTTTTATTTTCTTTATTTTATCTTCCTTGTTGATCTTCAGAGCTAGTCCTTCCCTGTGGGATCGATATCTTTAAAAACTACATCGCAACTGTATACTTGCAGTTATCATCATTTTTCTATTTTGATAAGGGGTATTGACAACACCTATATTTTACGTTAACAAGTTTTTGGCATTGTTGATATACAGCCGAATCTTGTAAACAAACTATTAAACTTATCAGTTGAAAAGTGGTGAATAAGTTTTTTATGCCGTTGCCGGAGAAGGCAAGTGTGTTCTAAGGATCAAATTGTTCGGGGAAGGTAAATACTTTCTAGAGATCAAATATATTTATTTATTGTATTTCTTTTACCATACAATTTTCTAAATTTCATTCTAGATGTGAAAAGATTATGAAATAATCATCTTAGAGGTGATATATCATAATATTCCATCTTAATTCTTGACAAATAGAAGATTTTCTTCTTTTTTTCCTATTTGCTTTCGCGACTGTCTATCATGCTCATGAATTTTCTACAAAACTTTATGTTTCTTGCTTTTAGTATACTCACGATCGCGACGTAGGATCACGATCGTGACGTGAGTGAAAACTGCAGTAGTTTTGGCAGTTTTTCAATGGTTTCTCTCAAATTCTACATATAGGTTTTGATTCTCATAAATTTTCACTTCAGAT
Organism: Euphorbia schlechtendalii; assembly: GCA_949673415.1. NCBI lineage: Eukaryota > Viridiplantae > Streptophyta > Magnoliopsida > Malpighiales > Euphorbiaceae > Euphorbia > Euphorbia schlechtendalii. The sequence continues at coordinate 16,609 of CATIWQ010225558.1, read as the reverse complement.
ATCTGAAATTCTTTTCCTTTCAATTAAAATTTCTATTCTAAACCTTGAAATCAATCAATCCTTTTTCATCAAAATGGTTCACTCAAAGAAATCTGTTCTTATTCCTCCTTCAGTCCTGCAAGAATGGTATGAAGCGCCTTTTCCTATTCACTCTCGAGATGAAGGTGATCATTTCAAAACCATCAGAGTCGTAGATTTCACTAGTTCTTATGTCATTGATAAGAATAATTTCATTCAATTAGGAATTTATGAAAGGGTAATGCATTACCTTGGAATCCTAAACATGGTTCTCTATTCCTCTATGAATATTGGGAATAGTGGAGATAACTGTAAGGAAATGCTGATCTCGTTTATGTGGACGAATTCTAGGATGAATTTTTTGGAGTATCGATATCAAGGAAAGAAGTATAAATTGTCAAGGAAGAAGTTGGAACAAAATTTGGGGTTCCCTAAAGATTGTTACTACAAAATGCTTCTTACAAAATGCTTCTTGGTTGGGATCTACCACCAACTTAGGACCGCCTTACTGGAAAAGATGAATGCAAACAGGAATCTACCTATAGCCGGTAGATCTGAGACCCTTGTTTTCTCTCTTTACACTTCTATCTAAGTAGTGTGCTTTTCGGTAGATCTAGTTCAGACACGGTCATTCCTGAAGAATTGTTTTTCTTGGAAGTAGTTTGGAATGGCTTACATGTGGATGTATTAGGAATTATGATGGGGACTCTTATGTCTGCCGCAATTGATCCTAGTAGGATAGCGTACGGGTGTCGAACTACGGTGAATGTGTTAGGATAAATTGGGAGATTACCCTGTTGTGGAGAAGTCTTTACTTACGAAAATGAAATTTCGGAGTTAACTACCGAAATTTTCTTCAAACTAAAATTTTCTTCAAGCAAGGATTTCTAACTAAGTGTATTGGTGAGAATGGAATAACCTATGATTGGAAATCGTGAGATGAACAAGTAGAAGCTGATAAAAAGCGTGAAAGAGAAATTGCTAGGGAAGAAAGGAGTAGTTCAGCCAATCTTAAGAGAAAGTTGAATGAATTAATGGAGGATCAAATCTCTATTCATCGCAAAATTAGCAATATCCATAATTTGGTATGTGATGTTGAAAGGGATTTGCGAGAATCACGATTTAAAATTGATTAGATGATTGAATCACAAACTCCTCAAGAATAGTTTCCTTTCCTTTCACGATTTAGAAAATTTTTATTGGTAGATTTAAATTTGTTTTGTGTTCCATATTATTTGTGTTTGTTTGTTGATTGTTTTCTTTTGTTATGTTTTCTTGTAAATATTTGTTACTATAAATAAAAATAAATTTGAATAATAAGACATTGATGTTCAATTGCTATTATCACCATGATTACTCAAGGTATAATAGTAAATATTTATTGTTTATATTTAACAATGTTTGTTTGTGTTTGCTTTTATAAGTTTTTATAGGTGCAAGTCTAAAAAACTGAAGAAATTTGAAAAACAAAGAAGATCGCGACCGTGACTCAAATCGTGCTCGTTGAAACTGGATATCAAAGTATCTTGTGTTGTCATCTTAGGAGTTGGTCATGCTGAAGAATTGATCCCTGCTTAAGTCGAAGCTCGATCTTGAACCTAAACCTGGCTTGGAACCTGAATCTTCACTGGAATCGGTATATGGGACACCCTCCTATTGGGATGAAATGCTCGCTTGCCTAGCCACGATAGGATAAAATCGGACAAGGCGGTAATAAGTCCTCCTCGAAACCTTTGTTGAAGCACACAAAATGGTGATCAAATCATGCTTGGTAGATGTATGAACAATGGTCATGCATGTAACGGGTTCGATTATGATGTAAACATAGCCAGTGAGTACTAAATTTTGAGGTAAAGGTGACGTTAGTGTGACATCCAAGCCTTGCTACATGGTACAAGGCTCATATCATTGGTGATTTTGCCATATTACTTGTCTGGTAACAGGCTTGGGTCTCGAAAATTTACAACATTGTATCCTTATAGGGTTTTCAAGGAGTTGGTTTAACACTATGTTATACCCTTCTTCATAAAGTTTCTGGGGTGATGGGTATGTTGCCCCATTTGGGCAAAGGTTTGGGCGTCCTTAGGATACCCTATGTCGTGGTCCAAATCCTAGGTGCCACTATCTTGGCACGTCATCTAAAACTAGGTGGTCGGTATTATTGCAATACCGGGTGTAGCTTTATCATGACATGAGTGTGTTCATATTAATGTTTGCATAAAGATCATGGTTAGAGTGATGCCATACGTAAAGACATGCTTGTTTGATGCATGATGCGGATATGAGCACATAGCACATAGCACACAACATATCTCATTCGACCTTATATCTCCCGCGTGTAAGGGGTAGGCTTCTAAATCTAGGTTTGGTTCATCTTAACATCGCAAGGATATTAAGGTTTATTCCTTCATGAAAAGAGATGCATTTTGTTTTGGTAAACCGAGTGAAAGTGTCTACGGTTCCTTACATGAGTTTAGCCAACGGGTTGTTGATGTAGAAGGTTCTTACTACACTAACATACACTTTCACTCTTTCCCCTGAATAGGTTAAGGAGGTTCCATTCGATATGATAACAAGGGATCCACTCGCTAAGTACCTTGGGTTCTGCAAGTTCTCGTAAAGGATACTTTCACAAGCTTCTAGGTAAAACAGGGCACCCTAACCTTTATGGTTAATCCGTCTAATGCATATGCTTTGTGGGATATCAAAATTTTTGAAAATGTCTTAACTTAAATAAATACTTTTCACCAACTCTTCAAAAATCTTCGAAACTTTTAAGGTTAAAAAGAAAGAAGAATTCCCCAGCAGAGTCGCCACAATGAGCGGATGACGTTTTACCTGCGCAGACACCACAAGGCGCTAGCCCCGTGAGATAGACATGGCATTTTCGAAAGGTGTGTTATAGTTGTGGAATTAATTCTAAAGACTCGAGGCATAAACCTCTAACCTACGTTATATAAAGTCACCACTCGGATCAGCTCTTCAGGGAAATTTTGGACAACCTAGATCTGTTAAGCCTAAAAGACACCGTAGTATAGAGATTTGGGTTTGGATGAGTTACTTATTTCGTTGTTATTTAAGTCATATTAGGCAAGTGGATACCATATTCCAATATCATGATATCCCATTTTAAACCATTTTCGACTTATAATTTAGCATGCATACGGAAAGCAATAAATAAGTGCGGAAAGTAAATACATAGGAAAGTAAATGCGCCTAGTCTAGGGGGGATTATTTACATATTTGGGGACGGGGAATACAAATGGCCTAAAATAAATGAGATCTAGGTCAATGAATACATCCATATCCTATTATACAAATGATCTAACAAATACATAATTTTTATTGAAGTGCAACACCCGAAGGAAAAATAAATCCTAACATAAATTTGACCTAATCTACATGAATCCACAAAGGTTAGCTCGAAATACTTTAACAACACAACATGTGCCAATGCACCAAGTATGTTTGATTTAGATATTTGGAGGACCCGTCGGGTTAAATAAAAAGGTGCCAACAAAGGCTAATGGTTTTCGTTATAAAAATGATCCATTTTTATACAAATATATTGTTCCTTTTATTAATGAAAATGCCGCATGCGGATTTCATCAGGTCAGATATCCGGGAATGGGGCGTTCTCTTCATGGGGGTTTCCTAGGCTTAACTCAAATACTCACAAATACATGGAAGTCGTAAATAATTCTAAGCTCATGAACATAATCGCTATATTTCATATATATTCTAAGGGAATTCAACTACGGTAATAATTTTTATCTCGGTTAAGATGAAGCAGTTATTTAAATATTGATTTCCCTCGGGATATATCCAAAAGATTAACACAATATGAAATTATTCTACTGATCTCAGTATGCCCATGTAAACAAGTCATTTTCGATTAATTAACCCATACTTAGTGAATAACATGTTATCTTACATTTTGGAAAAAGGAGGTAACACCGACGTTAGTGTTGTAATGTTGGTGTCAGCATCTCAACATCGATGTCGCAACACCAACATCAGTGTTGCCTTATTTTTCCATAATAGAAGAGGAAAAAGAGCAAGTATTTAAACCCCTTAAAAACAACATCAAATCATCTAATAAGCATGAAACACAACTCTAGGAACTCAGAAACTCAACCCGTAGTCAAGAATCCACTTCTTGGAGATCCGCAAAGCTCCTCCGGGAAGCCCTCCTCGTTTCTTTACTTGTGTGATGTAAGGATTTAGCTTGAGAAAACCAAGAGATGGGGCAAGTTTTTCTCCACGAACTTAAAGTGTAATGACCTTTGCGTAGTTAGGGACTATGTTGATGACTTCTCCATTAAGTTTTTGTTGGATTAAAACTTAACAAAGATGATGAGATGTAGCTTGGACATGAACATGAACTATAGACATGGTTTTCTTCAAATTCTCTCAACTTTTGTGAGTCTAAATCTTAAGATTACCTAAAGAAATCCTAGAAATTCCAAGTTCATACCCTTTCTATTAATTTCCTTCTCCCTTCTCAAATAAAATGTTACTGAAATCAAGAAATGCACCCCGAAACCCACTCAAAACACATGAAAATGCAAGTTTTCTTTTTTGAAATCAAAAGAGGCTCTTTTCTTCTACTTACTATTCATGAATTGAGCTCCCCTTCATGAGCCCTCCTTTTGTAGGAGAGATCCCGTCCAATCAAAAGACAAAAGATAATGATTATTTACCATGTCCTTTTCACTTTTCACCACCCTAATCTAAGGGAGGAGGACCCTCTCTAGCCACCCTACAGTGTGCAATAAGCTGGAGAGGTTAAACAAGGGTACAAGAGCCCTAGAGAACTATTGCATCCATTATTCCCGAAATTTTGCAATTCTACTATTGCTGACTCAGCGACGTCGATATCGACGTTGTAATGCTGACACCGATGTTAGCAATATCGATGTTGATGTTAGCAATATCGATGTCGATGTCAGCTTTTGGGCCTAACTTTGGCCCAAACTAGGTTTGGCCACTACTGAGGTGGTAATGTCGGTGTCACTATGGTAATACCAACACCTACATCACCAATGCCAACATCGATATTGTCATATCAGTATGGGCACTGGGCCTAACTTTGGCTGAGCCCTAAATGGTCTAATATCAAGGGGTTGTTTAAGGCTTGTAAGAAACGAGGAATGCTTCTCTCGAGGACCTCTGAGACCCTATCAAATTGGAAGATTGGAAAAGGAAGATAAATTACAACTTCATCACTAAACTCACGAGTGAGGATCAAAATCCCATGCTCACACTAGGATAGTGAAATTAATTGAGTACTAAGTATACTCTTAATTAATAAAGCTCACTTGAGTTTGTTTAAGGAAAAAACTCAGTTTACTGAGTTATTAATTAAGTTACGGCTTAGAGTAAGAAAAGCTGAGTTGGAGCTAAGTATTACATAGTTTAAATAGATATCAACTCAGTTGTGCTGAGTTAGCTTTTTCCGTATAAAAGCTAAATTATTTTGACACTTAGAGAATTAAATGACCCTTGTGCTACTAACCCTTTCTGTGAGAAATGGAATATTCTTTTGATGCTTTTCAAGAGAAAACGCATTGAAATTAGTAAATATATTTCAGTGATCCTCACAAACAAAAGGTGTCAGTACCAAATGTTGGAGATTCCTCACTAAAGTCTAAGACAAAAGGAATTATCTATCACGCATCATGCGTCGTTTCATAGTATCTCCGTGCAACTCTGCAACTTCAGCGTGTCAACCAATCTCAAGATTCCATGTTGCATTTTGTGCACCTCTCTACCATAATAGATTTCTTGAAGACAAATGAGTTTTTGACGCTTTGGGATAATGGATTAATTTCGCACTTTATCGTTCGAAATCTCTATCTCTAAACATCCTGGAATTTGTCTTTAACGGGAAAATTCGAAAGATTTGAAGAGAAGAGATATTGAAGAACTATCAGAATGAAAAGTTTGTAACAGCTATATCTAAGACCTTCAAGTATAAATATAAGACTAGAGCAGACGTTTAAACTTGGTGAATCACCTCAAATTTCTTTAAGAGCTGAAACTCTGTTCATTTACTCCCAGCTTCAAGAAATTCCAATTCAAGCAATCTGCAAACACTCATTGTTTCAATCTGTTTGTAATAGAGAGAATATCACTTAAGATTTAACCTTGTAAAGGATTCAACATCTATAAGTTGAAGTCCTCAGTTTGTAATTCTTTTATAAATCTGAGTGTTAGTTTAGGAAGGTACCTAAACTAAGTTGAAGGTACTTTCTATAATAGCTTCTACCCATTGTAAAGGCTTCTCCACCTAAGTAATGAATGAACCACAAGTTAATTTAAGCTTGGAGAAGGTATCGTGGGACTGGAGGTATGCTAGGGACTGAACCAGAATAAAATCACAGGTGTTGAAGTTCTAACTTCATCTCTCGCCTTTATCGCGTTTATATCTCATCCATCAATCTTTTCATTTTATCATTTTGCTTGAAGAAAAAACAAATCCAAGCTAAATAGAGTACTTAGCATGCGGTTATATATAAACTATGCCAGCAAAGCTGAGCAGTTTAAAAGTTTTTGAACCTCGCTCAGCATCATTTACTCAGCATGCATCTAAAATCTGAACTTGGTTAAAACATTTTTATAAACTTAAAAAATAACCAAGAACTGCATTAACCTCCCCCCCCCCTTTGTTGTTGCATTAAAGCCGTTTAAGGTCCAACAAACTTTAATTCAAGTAGAACTGTGTTTTATTAAAGATGAAAAGTATTCGGACTTGTAGTTCGAATACAATAAGGGGATTAAATTTTTGTTGTACAAATGGGTTTTTAATTAAAAAAAGAAATGAGAAAATGTAGTGAGGTATTAAACAAGGCTTCTCATAATATTTCTGTAAACCCGTGATGATTATATGGAGACATATTCTCCTGCGATGAATCCAATAACTTTTTTTTATCTCGCTAGTTGAGAAGTGCAAGAAAAAGCAAATATGCACTTGATGAATGTTATTACAAATTAACTATGTGGATTCACTTGATATTGAAATTTACATCAAAATTCCCAAAGGATTTATATTGCTGGAAAAGTGTGGCAAACAATACCATTTATTTGATAAAGTTGTGAGGATCTATGTATGAATTAAATCATTTTGGATACATTTGGCAAATAGATAGCGATGAAAGTTCCAGTGACAATTTATGAAAATAATGTTGCCATTATTGCTCATTTGAAAGATATGTCCTAACTATTATATATTTTAGGAAAAGTAAAATTGTTTATGAATATTGAACTCATTTTCCTCGTTAAGTTTTTGTCCCACTGGGTTTTCCTTAGCAAAGTTTTAACGAGCCAAATTCATGATACATAGATATATTCTTGCGAACAGGGGAAGTAAACACTACACTCTTTTTCCTTAACCCAAGATTTTGACCCACAGGGTTTCGTTGGTAAGGTTTTTAATGAGTTAGTGTCTCATTCGCGAAAATAGACATCAAAGGGAAAGTGTTGTAAATATATCTTATATGTAACATATATAGAATTGATGTCCATTAACCCTTACCATTTATATATATTAATGTGTGTAACTTGTGTCTTTACAAGTATTTAGACTTTACCTATATAAAGACTTGTTGTACACAACACATAAAAATAGATGAATAAAAAGATATGAATTTCATGTTACTTTCTCTGCATATGTTTTCTCTACTTTCTTATTCATTCATGTAATACATATTCTTGTTTGTATATTCATGTTATTTCTAATAGCTTTTGCCATATATATATTTGATTTCTACTTTAAGAAGATGGCAGTTTATGGAGCCCATTTTTTAATAGTTGAATCCAGTAACATTCCATTTTGACTTGTAACATGAGAAACGCAGTCAAAAAGACTGTCATGTTTTTTATATACTTCAATTTTCCTTTTCAAAGCATAGAATAATCCATATTCAATCTGAATTACCTATATATCTGTTTACAAGTCAGTTTCGCTATTTTGGATACACAAAATTATCAAAGCAATATCCAACAATAACAAGCAAATGTTACAAATAAGTCCAAAGTGTTTGATTATGAGTTATGAGTGTTTTTAGATATTTTGAAGATAAAAAAAATTATCAACATCTAACAACAAACATAAATGACTATTCCAAACATGATTTAAAACGGTCCTTTCTATGGTTATTATATCTTTGACAAGATTATCATTAATGTTGGGATTTAAGCTCGAAAATACAGATTTATAGATTACAAATAAAGTAGAAATAATCAATTAAATCAACAGAAAAATAAAGAAAACAAGTATTTTAAGCAGTTCCCCTTGATAGAGCTAAACTCTATCCTTAAAGGGTACATCTGCTGTGCAATAGGATTCGGCAGCTTTATTAATGGAAGAATTGCAGAAAGATACAGAGTTTATGAAGCCAAAGATTAGCAATCCGATTCTCTAACTACTAAGCAATTAGAAAGACACAACTAAGAGCTTAAACACACATAGAGAAAGGATTACAAGCTTCAAAGAACTCAGCCAAGAGAAAACCCTAAACCTGCAACTCTAAAATAATACCGAAACCATACGCATACCAATCTACAGCGCCAATACTTCCTTTTATATGCAAATCCAGTAACCGCTCAAACAACTTTCAACAACTTGCACAAAGCACATGACAAGAAAGCTTCAAGGGACTCCGAGCACATGCCATCCAACTTTTACAGTTAGAGAAAGCAAGAAAGATATCCAGAGAAGAAAAGAGGAGGCGGCACAAGAAGATAAAAAGGTTCAGTGATTAACAGAGATAAAATGAGAGGCTAGGGTTAAGAAGAAATGGATCAAGATTTTATATATAAAGGTATGGGCTTGGTTACATGGGCTTAATGTAGGCATTAGTTGCAAGCCAACATAATCTAGGCCAACAATCTCCACCTTTGGCTGCAACTTATTCCACCAGATCAGTAAAGCCACCAGGAGATCCTTTGCACAGGGGTAATAACCAAACTTAGTGACACAATTTGACACACAGTCAAACTGCGCCTCACTAAGCTTAAAGCACCTAAAAAATTGAAAACATTCAAACTTTTAGTGTATTCAAAACATAACAGCCGAGAACATAGTTTAACTACAAATCATAAAGGATTAGCTACTTCACTTAGATTAATAGTTTAAACCATAACAGCACAGAGAATTAAATAGCACCAAAGTAGTAATCAATTTCAGAGTGATAATAACTTGCTACAAACCAACTTAGAGATAGAAACAAAATTGGAGCTATAACAAGCTCCACCTTAATCACAAAGGTATTAAATAAGGCAAATGATAGCAGATGCATAAACAAGTCATTTAGACTTAACTGAGCAAAAAACAGATTACAACTAGTAAACATGCCATGAGAACTAGACAACCCGAAAAAATAAACTGCTTAAGACAACACTATGCAAATATATCAGCCTTAACGCCATACTAAATGGCAAAACTCATCAAAACAATAAATATCTTAAAGCACAAAATAATTCAAGCCAAAAAGAAAGTTTCAAAATACTTTTAAATTCCACCTTGAAAACATCATACAAGATCTTTAAACATGATGTCTAAGAAGAAAACAATTTCCTCTTAAAACATTATATTGAATCATGCATGATAAATCACATAACATGCCATGGACAATATAATAAACCACAAATTTAATCATGGTCACAGCGTTGAGACACAAAACAAAAAAGAGCATAGGAACAAATTATTCAAACCTAATTCAAAAAATGAGAAAGCAACAGAAATATATAACTTCCTAATTAATAAAATATCACTAAACTAAGCGTAACATGCATTTTTGACTTAAACTAGCAATATTACTTAAGAAATTTATTTAACAAAGAAGAAAATTTCTCAATTAACAGAACAAGGATCAAAAAATTTGAAGATAGCTCCTTTTAAAACAGAGATCATAAAACTAGCTTTCAAAAGCTAACAAAATTTACTTAACAAAATTCCCTTTTAAAACCTTTAGAAATAAAAGAGAAAACAAATACATGTCAAGCATATATACAAAAGGATCTCACAAACGTCACCAATGCTAAACTCAGATTTACTTATACAATGATCACAATTTCGGGAACACATGATTTTGCCAACTTTAACATACAAGTATTCAATCTTTATCACTTCAAGCCAAAGACATACACAAGTTCTTTAAACTTAAACATTCAGGAATTCTCTATTTAAACAAATAGTAAAAATAAGCACAAGCCCAAAAATAATTTGGCAAAGAAAAGATTGAACAACTTAAAACAGAAACATGTCAAAGATCACAAAACTGAAATTTCTCAATTGTATCAAGTAATCATATTAAAATATGTTTTACACAACTGGACTTATATTCTAGATTAACCATGAAAAAATAGCCTAAAAACACGCAAAGTATTCTTAAAATGATTTGAAATAAGAATAAAGACTAGACCAGACAAGGAACTAGCAAAAGAAACCAGAGGTAAAAACATTATATTAAAATATTCTTCAACCTACAACAGGTGAAAACATTGCTAACATGTCACAAAAGATGGCCTAAAAGAAAAGAGAGATGTTCTCAAAGCTTTAAACTAAAACTAGGCCAGGACATAAAACTAGAAATAAAGGACTAAAAGAATCTCAGAGAAGCAGATCATGAAAAATTCCAAAGAATACTTCATTCTAAAGATTACCAAATCCTTAAACTGCAATTACGACAAATACATAAGCTTCTCATAAAACAAGAGATTTTAGCTACTATAAACATACAGAAATTATGAAAGAGGGCTTAAACAACTAAGCTTATACATGATCTTAAAACATTTAAGAAAACATCACATAATTTCAAATAGCAGAAGAAACAAAATCTTAGAAAAAATATACTTAAGAATCTTATAAAAAAAACTAAGCATAAAACACAATCAATTAAACAAGCAATAATCAGAATAATTGATTTTAATGAAACTTGGTCTAAAATAAAAAAGAATTAGATATCTTTTGAAAAACATCAAAGATAAAAGGAGAAACTAAATCTAGTTATTAAATTTAATCAACTAATTCAGAAAACATTATTAGACCAAAAAAGGTTACAAATTTAAAAGGAACAAAACATACACATATATAACTCTATATGTCAAACACAAACTAGTTCACTTTTAATACTAACCTACATCAGTTACTCTAGCATGCTTTAGATTAACTATTTCTATAAATGAAAAACATAGAAATATACAAAAAAAAAAAAGGATTATAAGCAGTAGACTTGAAGGGACTTAACCAAGTCAAGAAAACAAAAATTATTATCATGGTAAAAGATTAAGCAAATTACTAATTAACTAGCTTTTAAACCAATTATCAAATGGAAACCAGTATACAAGTTTTACTCAACCAATTTAAAACACACCATATATGAATAGATGCTTTCAAGTAGAAATAACTTCAAGCTACACTCATTATCACACTTATATGCAAACATGTATATCTTGACTAAAACAAAAAACTGAATGTAACAATTCATTAAAACTTAGTAAAAAAAACCAACATATAACAGACCTAGAAACATGCCACTAACTGATGATAAAATAGAAATAATTTCAAATTTATGAAAAACATCTCAAAGAAAACATGACAAATACAAACTCTATTGAACACACAATAGATCTGAAATATGCTATCTAACAAGCATACAAACTCAGCAGCTATATCATGAGAATTTTCATAACTGAAATTATAACAAAAATGGCAAAGCATAGGCAAAATTCTGAAACATGCTTTAAAAGATAGAAGAACATAAATCTAGCTGCAGATATAGCAAAGGACACTACTATAACAGCATGCCACTAATATAACACAAAGCATTTCAGATTTGAAGATGGCCTTAATTAAACAAAACCTATCCTTAAAGAGACAATCTTAAAGATTCACATATATAAAGGAACTAGGCTCTATCAATCAATTATATACTAAATAGACAGTTGTCATAAGATGGACAAACAACAAAAGAATATGGATATAACAAACAATATGGCATTGATGGATGATCGACTAAGCATACTAACTATTCGATCATGCTTAAAAGAATTTAACATTAAGAAGTCAATCAATATTATGAGATATATGGCATGCTCCGAAAATAAAACTAAATTCAAATACCCGAAGAGAAAAATAAAAACACTCTTATCATTTAGAAAAAAAATAACTCAGTAAAGACATATCAATAGACTAATTAATCATGGCAATAACAAGCACATACATCCATCATTAAAACAGCCACACATCATGTTAAACAATGCAAAACACACTCTCTTGATAGCTAAACAATTGATTACATTAACCTTAAAAGAATATATTTAACTGGCACAACTCATAGTCAATTTAAAACTTGCATATGATTCAAATTCATGCCATTAACGAGCATACCAATTTAGTTAGCAAAAAAAATAAGTATACATAAAGACCAACCATGCTTAGAGAAGTACATAATTCAAACAATGACAATAATGAAAAATTCAGGATAACAAGTTAATCAGTTAAGTATCCTAAAGCTGATACCATCATAATTCATATCAAATGTACTTCATACTAGACATGGTGAATTCATAAGAAATAGAATTCTTAAAGGTAAAAGTATACTTACCATGGCGATTACATCTTCTTTTAACAGTGAGCAGAAAAATTATCAAAGAGTAGAATTTAGAAATTTCACCTCAGGCAATATATATTATAAAAATTCCGAGAAGCCAAGATTAATCATGGCTTCTAGAAAGTAGACCTCACATGTAATCAAAGAAGAGCAAGAAGTGAGAATATAATAAGAACTTCAAAGAAAAATAACCAGAAATCACCAGAAAACTTCAGACATACATACTTCTCTTAATAATAAAAACAAAACTTCAGAATTGATCATAAAAATTATAGCATTTACCAATTCAACTTGGAGCAAGAGAATGAAGCAATATGCATAACATATCAAGACTTAAAACTGTTACCTAATTAATCAAGAAGAACGTATAAACAGCAGATAGCTTACCAATCCACTTTCCAATAAAAGAAAGATTCTGAACCGTATGAAATTAGGTAGAGACAAAACAGTAAGGTTCGATAATACAACTTTACTGAATGAAAAAGAAAGTACTAAACCTAAAACATACATGGATCCAAAAACTCTAAAGAATCACAGCGGAAACAATCTCAGAAGCAGTAACATATCATTCAAGAGCAAGATTCATATGATAAATAAGACTCGAGCCAATATAACAAAAGAAATAATTTTAATTTCACATAAAGCAAAAACAGAAACATCATATAAAGGCAGAGACACTCAAATTGAAAAACAAGAACAACATTTGAATCGATTTATAAGCTCAAGAACGATAAATAGGCTCTAATACCACATGTTGGGATTTAAACCCGAAATTACAGATTTACAGATTACAAATAAAGCAGAAATAATCAATTAAATCAACAGAAAAATAAAGAACACAAGTATTTTAAGCAGTTCCCCTTGATAGAGCTAAACTCTATCCTTAAAGGGTACATCTACTATGCAATAGGATTCGGTAGCTTTATCAATGGTAGAATTGCAGAAAGATACAGAGTTTATGAGGCCAAAGATTAACAATCCGATTCTCTAACTACTAAGCAATTAGAAAGACACAACTAAGAGCTTAAACACACACAGAGAAAGGATTACAAGCTTCAAAGAACTCAGCCAAGAGAAAACCCTAAACATGAAACTCTAAAATAATACCGAAACCATACGCATACTGATCTACAATGCCAATCCTTCCTTTTATATGCAAATCTAGTAACCGCTCAAACAACTTTCAACAACTTGCACAAAGCACGTGACAAGAAAGCTTCAAGGGACTCCGAGCACATGCCATCGCGACTTTTACAGTTAGAGAAAGCAAGAAAGATATCCAGAGAAGAAAAGAGGAGGCGGCACAAGAAGATAAAAAAGGTTCGGTGATTAACAGAGACAAAATGAGAGGTTAGGGTTAAGAAGAAATGGATCAAGATTTTATATATAAAGGTATGGGGTTGGTTACATGGGCTTAATGTAGGCATTAGTTGCAAGCCAACATAATCTAGGCCAACAATTAAATTGTTCCCTTTTAATCATAAGATCAATTTTCACATTACTAATCCAATGGTTATTATGACAAAATATTGTAAAACTATAAAAACAGTCACAGTAAATTTTCCCTTAAAAAATACCATTATTATCTTTGTTGGGCGTGGAGTAATTAATATTCATGAGCATATGAAATTAATATTTATTGGTACACATCTCAAAGTAGAGTTGAGAGGTCCTGTGTTCGAAACACAACATTTTCAAAAAAATTCATGTTCCTAAAAAATTGTGGATCACGTTGAGGCTTCTGATTTGGATTATTCTCAACTTGAGAGATGTGTTCTAGATTCTTAGGCTACTTCAGCTTAAAGGGAAGAGTCCAAGCTCAAAAACAAAGTTGTTGTTGGAATACCTCATTGGGAGAGAGTCATTGCTTTTATTGTGTAATGCTCATGGCATGAGGAGGATGAAGTAGATATTTTTCTATGACATTCGTTTCCTATGTTGGAAAAAGAAAATTTTTCCGTGCCGAGTAGACAGCTTGCTCAACGCGCTCGCAAGAAACCCGGAAAATACTCTCCCTAATTTTTTAGATTGGGATTTTTTCCATATTTTGTTCGATGTTCGATTCATGACTATGCTATTTGTGGATATTTTCATACTAGTTTGATTTAACTTTTAACGTGACTCATTGAATTCATGGATATAAATTTGAAATATTTTTATATTATGTTAATGTGACCAAAAAAAAGGCCCAGAGTTTTTCTATAACTTTGGAATAACAAACAAAGAACATCCAACAAATTAAAATTGTTTTCTTAAATAACATATTTAAGTTATTATAAAGCAAACGGGGACAAATTTGGTTATGAATCACGTATGTATGTATACACTGCCCTTCATTATCTAAAAAATAAGAAAAAAATCGATCATATTCATCTATTATGTATCAAATTTATGGTTTCATTGGTGCAAATTCAATCACCTCCATTTCCAATTTAAAGCAATATATATATATATATATATATATATATATATATATATATATATATATATAGTACATACAAAATTTATTTGAGATGGGTACAATTTTGATTCATGAGCTAGATGTGGAATATTCAACACTTTCAAAACGTAATAATACAAATTGTAAATTTTTGTATGCAAAACTTCAGTCTTAACCAAGCCCAGTTAATTAAAGGGACTAAAGAAACTTTGACAAGAATTAAACCACTTAGAAGGATTAAGATGCATTTAACCAAATAACAATATTCCTTTTACGTTTGAGAGATTCAAACCTAATGAACCTTGAAAACTTGACCAACCAATTGAACCATGCGCGCTTTCATTGAGTGAATTAATACACCATATTATACTAATACTTAATACTGAGGGGGAACCATGACCACTTTTCTTCTCCACCTAGATATGCTTGTGAGTAAGATTCGCTCGGTTTGATAATGATTAATATTTTATAAATATACATACAGAGGTGTGATTAGTTGATATCAATAGAATGACGAAACAAGTATTGAATTTTCATGTATAGGACTAATTTTTACCTATAGATGGGTGCATAAATAAACGGGGATTTTATGCCTTTACAACAAAAAGATAAAATAATTATGGGCCATGCTATGTGTTGTTTTTTGGAAGCCCATCTTCCTATATTTCATTTTTCCTTCTACATGAAACAAGATTCAAAATTTAAAATCCCTAACAAATCGAAAACTGCTCTGATCATGCGCTGCTCTTGACTCCACTTCTCATCTTGTTTTTGAGCTGTTGATCCTCTTGTCGATGAGCCGCTCCTCCTCCTACCATCTAGCCACTCCGCCTCTGCTTCAAATGAATAAAAAAAATTAACTACATATGAGTTTATTTGTGACTTTGTTCTCAATTGAATTCACCTATTTATTTATAGTTTTAGGGTTTAGAAAATGGATTCTATGCATGAATCGTCAATTAGAGTTCCCATAAGTGCAATGGATGTCGAGAATAGGTCACTTTTTTATTCAACGTCTTCTCCAAGAGATAAGGATGGGATCAGCAAGAAATTGAAGGAATATTTAGAACTCAATGTTGTTGCATTATGTAGGAATCATATAAGAGATCTATACCGATGTAGTCTTGTTATGGCAAAAACAATTTTGTTTGTATGTGCTTGTTTGCTACGGTTAGGCAATCTCTGGTGACATAGAAATTTATTTTAGAGTTTTATCCTTTCAATGGTTTTATACAAAGATGTCTCAAAATAACCTCATGTCTATTCAAGCTCTACAATTTATTTTTCTATATATATGCTCTGCAACTTCATGTTTTATCCTTTCAATGTGTATGCAAATTTGTGTCATTATGGGTTTTGTGTTTTAGGTGGGAATGGTTTGGAGTCTTTGACTTATCCAAATAAATGTTATCCTATTAACAGAGTATGAATTTGCATTTCCAACATAATTTGTTGATATTTATTGGAGTCTTGGATGCAACTTAAAATATAATGTCATTGCTTGCAATTGAGTTGAGAGTTTGTTCGGTGTCAA
>CATIWQ010225546.1:0-17458 GCA_949673415.1 Euphorbia schlechtendalii | reverse complement strand
TCTTAATTGAAAGAAAACACTGAAAATGGGAATAAATTACTAACGTTCATGTTTAGAATTGATTTAGAATCATAATAGTCAAAGGCGCGCCTAGGCTCTCGGGCGAGCCTCTGCGCCTTTAGGGGTTTTAGGCTATTTTTTACGCCTAGAGCACCTCAAGGCGCGCCTAGGCGGCCAAAAAGCTGAAGGCGCGGCCTTGCGCCTTGAGTTCGCCTTAGCGCCTTGACTACTATGTTTAGAATAGGAGATGTACTTTTTATCAAATTTAATTAAAATAATAAAAATTATACATGGAAAGGAAAGAAAGTAGGATTTTTAAAATAAATGGGCATCCTAATTAGAATAGGAAATGACATTAACTTTAAATCTTAATAATCTATTTAAGAACAAGCTGAGAGAAGAAAGTTATGTTCAACATACATCTCTAATGTTTCCGTATTTTATATTGTTCAAAATCCAAATTAAATATGGGGATGAGGTTGAAAGTGACAGTCTACTGATGGAGAAGAGTAAGAAGAGGTTGCCTGAGCTAGTGAAGGAGATACTTATCTTAGTTCAGATGATAATGAGTAGTAATAGCTTTTGAAATAATGGCTTAGTAATTTTAATTTTAATTTGAGAACTTTATATTGTTTTGAGTTTAACTTAATAGTTTTTCACATTAAAATGTTGTTTGACTCTAAATTACTTATTTTCAAAGTATATATTTGCTGTTATTTATATATGTGTGTGTGTATTTTCTTAACCATGTAACGCCTCACTTCAATGAGGCGAGCGCCTTTTTGGCGCCTCCTGCCTTGGGCATTTAGGAAGTATAGCGCCTCAAAGGAGCCTAGCGCTTTTAACAACATTGTTTGTTTGTTGCGCTTTGTAATTTCTACTGATGTATCAAATTGTTTCAGTGCTAGTGAGGATGGCGTGCACTGTAATGTCATTGCTCATAAGCTAAATATTCCAATGAACAAAATAATGTAATTCTCTCACTCTCTCTTTTCGCAACACTTAACCTTTGGAAGAGATTATTTATCAGTAGATTTTCGTTGTCCTTGACCTCCAACAGGGAAGAAATACAGGGACTTATCGACAATGGATTTATTTACTTCACAATTGACGATGAGCACTTCAAATTAACAGTTAATGGCTGATACCTTTCATACTGCAAATCAGGTGAGCTGTTAGTTACAACTTATTGATCCTTCTCTAGTTAATTATCCTCTAGGAATCGACACATGAATTTAAGATTTGTGTAATACCGCTCCTGAATCTGTGTTGATGACAATTAGTTGATACATAGCTGAAATTATCGAAAAACTTGTTGGTATGTATGTATATTTTTCTTCTGTTTGCACCTGAAATTCTAACAGTTATTCAATGCTTCGTAACAAATGAAGTGAATTATCTCTTGAAACCTTTGTTTCCTATGAAATATTCGTTATGTTTAAGGTGAATATTTAATCCGTAACCTATTTCATGAAATGAACATATATTCGTATTATTGAAATTGTTGTAGTATGTCAGTGAATCATAAACTACAAAAACGACGTACATTACAACTCTTAAATAAAATTAGAAGATTACAATGGAAATCTTTGACAAACACCACCTTCTACACCAACTCAGAAATTCAAAACCTTTCCAGAAATATATGCCCAACCGAATCCTCGTTCCCCTGGCCTTTCCCTTGTGGCTGAGTTACACGAGTCAAGCCTTCCATTATCTTCTCGGGCTGTTTCTTCAGTTATTGAATCTGCACGGCCCCAAACACGTGCACAGACCCGAAAAACAGGACCTTGAGCTATGTATACTGATACATTACCGGCTGATCCCACTTGTCACAGTGAGGCTATTAAACATTCACATTGGCGTGAATACTCGGCCTTAATTCAAATTGGAACTTGGGAGCTTGTTACCTCTCATGCAGCTTCGAATATTATTGGGTGCAAGTGGGTATTTAAAACAAAATTGAAACCCGATGGTAGTGTTGAACGTTACAAGGTTCGTTTGGTGGCTAAAGGTTTTCATTAAAGACCTGGTATGGATTTCACTGATACTTCAGACCAGTTGTTAAGCCAGTTACTATTTGGCTTCTTCTTTCTTTTGCAGTGAGTAATTCGTGATTTATCACTTACTTAGATGTTTCTAATGCATTCTTGCATCGTGATCTTGACACACCTGTTTATATGGTTCAACCACCTGATTTTTCTGATTCTCAATATCCTTCTCATGTTTGCCGATTGAGAAAATCACTATATGGTCTCAAACAGTCACATCGTATGTGGCACCCAAAACTAACTCAATCTTTGTAGGATTATGGCTTTCAAAGCTCGAGGGCAGGCGTCTCTCTTTACTATTTTCGACGTGTTTCATGTATCTTGTTTTGTATAATCTATGTTGATGACCTTCTCATGCTTGGGAATGATTCTGTGAAGGCTTCACATTTGGTTTCTTTCTTTCAGTCTCATTTTTCAGTCAAAGATTTGGGACTTGTCAAGTATTTTTTAGGCATTGAGTTCTCTCGGCATCATGGGAAGCTATTTCATTCTCAAAGAAAATATACACAAGATCTTTTATCTAGGGCTAACATGTCAGTTGCTAAGTCTGTATCCACACCCGTCGCCAATGTCAAACCTGGTGAACTTGATTCTGGTGAGTTCACCGATGTGAGTCATTTTCGCAGTCTAGTGTGCGGCCTCCAATGTCTCACTATTACCCGCCCAGATGTGGCGTTCTCAGTTACAAAAGTCGCTCAATCAATGAATTCTCCAACTTTTTTAAGCCGGTAGGCTCTCAAGAAAATTTTAAGCTATTTTCAGGGTACTATCAACTTCGGTTTACATTATTGTAGACAAATGGGTGTGCATCTGAATGGTTTTTCACATTCTGATTGGGGAGGTGATGCTACTGATCGTTGTTCCACTACGGGTTCTGGTGTTTTTCATGGGAGAAACTTGATATCGTGGACTTCGAAAAAGCAACAAACTGTTTCTCGCTCATCTACTAAGGCTGAGTGCCGAGCTGTAGCTAATACTACTTCTGAGCTAGCATGGATTGAGTTGTTGCTCCGTGAGATCGGGTTTCCAGTAGATCAACCACCGACCTCGTGGTGTGATAAATTGAGCACTACCTATTTAACAGCCAACCCGATTTTCCATTCTCGAACAAAACATTTGGAATTGGACTTTCACTTTGTTAGAGAACGGGTAGCATCGAAAGCCCTTGTTGTTTGGCATATTTCTACCAAGGATCAAATTGCAGATATTCTGACCAAGCCTCTGTCTTGGCATCGCTTTCATACTTTGCATGACAAGTTGGCTATGTTTTCAAACCCCACCCAACTTGTGGGGGTGATAGAGGTGTATCAATCATAATTAATGGTGTTTCCTAATTTGTATAGAATTCCTATTGTATCAATATTTCCTGTATACAATATTTGCAATGTATAATACAACTCACAACACGCATTGTGTGAGACTCTTTTCCAAAACCTAGTCTACTCTTTGCAAGTGGCATTGATTTGTCAAGCAATGGACGCTTATCATTAATTCTGATTTGTGCGTTGTGTTAATTTGTAGCAATTCGTCACTCTAAAAAGTTCACGATGCCTCTTGTTATTTTGTTTGAATCCATTTTCTTGCATATGAATGTCTTCATACTTGGGATGCCTTTGTAATTTTTTATGTATTAACTGTGATAGCCTTTTTTGGATCTGATCTTTAGCCCATGTAATTTCTCTTTTCTTTTCTCCATCAAATGCAGGGCTCCAGCCTAAAAAAGTTTGATTTGGACATGAACTCAATCACTTATTATTCATTCATGTAAATTTATTATACTTTGACCCTTGAGTTGTCATTTTCATACTTGAATAGCTTCCATTTCCAGATGGCAATATATTTGACAAGTCTTGTTGTTTTTGTCTCTCAGCTTCCTTGTAATTTCCTGTTGTCTATATACGTAGACGTTGATTTTATGCATTTAGTTGACTTGCTTGACTTTTAATTTCCACAATGACTTGGAGAAATTCATCAACATACTTTATAGTTCCAATCAGGTTGGTTCAAATTCATTCCCATTTTCTGTGTATATGTGAATCCTTTTGCAATTAACTTGAATGAAAATTACCATTTGTTTTGTAATCTTCTTCTTGACAGGCTGCTGTTCTTCAACTACCTACTTTCCATGTCTAGAGCCATTTTTTTCCTTCTTGTAAGTTTTCTGATCCGTGCTTTTCTGTTTACTAATTACCTTCCACTTAATGCACTCGAAACAGATATCAAATGCCTGAAATCCATAAAACTCTCCTTGGAAGATCCTTTTCGAAATTTAGCTTCATGGTATGTCGAAGACATATGCAAATTCAAAGGAGTTGAATGCTCGCTTTTTCAGGCAAGCTATACTGTTGTAGGAATCGAACTTCAAGGCATGGGCCTTAAAGGCAAGTTTCCTCATGGCTTAGAAAATTGTCAAAACTTGAAAAGCTTGAACCTATCAAATAATGAGCTACATGGATCTATTCCCGATGATATTCAGTTCATCATTCCATCTATTGGTAGCCTTGATCTATCCTCAAACAAATTTTCTGGTGAAATTCCTTCAAGCCTTGCAAATTTTTCATATCTACAAGTCCTTAGATTGGAGAATAATTATCTAACTGGCGAAATTCCAAAAGAATTTCGCTCAAATGATCGAATCAGGATCACTAGAGAATGCCTTGAAAAAAATCGAGGACTCTGTGGATGGCCTTTGGGATCCTGTGAACATCATAGTCCATTCAGGAAAGGGGTTGCGATTGGTTTTTCGGTGTCATTGTTAGCAACCGTAGTTGCTTTTTCACAGTGTGATTTATCTTCGTGGATGATTTTCAAGACCATGGATAAGATGCTGATGAAGAGGAGGAAGATGAAGAAACAAATTGACCATTGGAATACAGAGTTGCCTGCTTCTGCTGATAATCTAAAACAGGGCGACAAACCGGTACTCATCTTTCTCATTGTTTTCTAACCATTTCTTCTTTTTGGATTTGATATGTAAGTTCTGAACCGAAAGCTCTTTAATTTAATTGAACAGCTGCTTCTGGGGTTGGAGAAGATGGTGGTAAGATTCCCTTACGCCGATCTTATGAATGCAACAAATAATTTTCATGAGAGGAATATCCTTGGGATGGGAAGCTCGGGAATCGTTTTCAAGGCGATTTTCCCCAGCGGTAATTATCTTGCTGTGAAAAAGTTACACTATCAAAAATTCCTAGATGAGCAGTTCATTTTGGAACTGAAGACACTTGGCACATTGACGCATACCAACTTGCTGCCATTGGTCGGATTTTGCGTGAATTCAAAGGAAAGACTTCTAGTCTACAAATACATGCCAAATGGCAGACTATATGACTGGCTAAACCCGGAGAAATCGAAATCGATGGATTGGGAAGTGAGAGTGAAAATTGCGGTTGGTTTGGCAAGAGGGTTGGCATGGCTTCATCAAGGTGGACATATTCGTGTGATCCATCTTAATGTGAACTCAAAAAGTATTTTACTTAATAACGAATTTGAGCCAAGACTATCGAATTTTGGAGAGGCAATGCTGATAAGTCCAAACTCGAATTCTGAGTTTTGGGAAATGGCATTCATGAAGGAGGATGTGTATAGTTATGGAGTTGTAGTTCTCGAGCTTATGACTGGGGAAGATTCGAGTCGTTACCACTCACAAAGTGAATGGATTAGTTGTCTTCTAGACAGAAACTCTTCCACTTTTCATGATCTAATTGATAAATCTGTCGTTGAACAAGAGATTGGTGATGTGGTACATCGTTTGATTGAAATTGCATTTGATTGTGTTCAGTCCGTCGCAGAGGATAGACCAACAATGCAACAAGTGTATCAGCAGATCACTGATTTTGGACAAAGGTATGGTCCTTTTGATGTTTCCAAGCTTTTTAGGCAAAATGAAACGTTAGATGTTGATCATAAAGGAAAATCTGTTGAAACTGAGATAAGTGATGACACCTCAATAGTTTCGAGCAGCCATGGAGTGGTGGATTTTGATTCTCTAAATTTGGTGGGTGTTAAGGTTTTAAATTTGAGTTAATCTCAACAATGTTTTCAGTTTTTTGATGATCAAGATCGAATTTTAGTTGTTTGTGAAATTTACAATTGAATTAAATCTCAATCATTAAAACTAGATGAATGGTTAAGATTGATTGAAATTTACTAGTATACCAAAATTTAAATTTACCTTTTCTATGTCATACATTAATCTTAAAATAAGAATTAAACAGCATACTCATGTTTGTTTTCTTGTCATTACTATTGTCGTTATATATAGTCCTCGGTTTTCGTGATTGTTTATCTGGTTAATTGATTGCTATGGATTTGATGTGATCTTGCTGTGTCAAGATATTCAAAAGTTTAAGAAGTGACGATAACTCCTCTAGGTCTACTAGTAACAATAGACAATTTGATGAGATCCCGGCCCACATTGGAAATACATATATACACTTAACCTTAATTATGCAGCCAGTCACGGAATATTTTCAAATCATAAATTACACTTGCTTTTGAATTTTATGAACATGAATCCAAAAAAAGTTCGAATGGATGAAATGCTACCATGACCCTTGAGTTGTCATTTTACAGACTTTAATGTTTGACAAGTCACAGTGTTTATGTGTCTCTCTTGTAGTCTCTTGTTTTTTTAAGTAGACGTTGATTTTATGCATTCAACGACTTGCTTGACCTGCAAGGTGCCAGGCGCATTTGAGAGTGAGTTTTTTTTTTGGTTTTTTTTAATGGGTTTAAGATGTAATATGCTAGAACTAAGAAACAAAAAAGAAAGAGTTTTATTAGAATTGGAAAGAAAGAGGAACAAGGAAAAGAAAATGGAGAAAATACAATTTTGGTGGTGCATTATTCGGTTAAGAAGCTAAGGAAATTGAGCTCAATTAAGTAGTAGAAATAGCAACTCTAGTTTACATGCAGGGAACCTTCTTTTTTAGCAGTATAACGAATAAAAATAATGGATTCCGTGCTGTTTAGCATTCAAATATATGACCCCTCTTCCTCGATATCTTTTCTAATTAGTTATTTTGGTTCCTTTGAACCTGAATATGACTCTATTACTACTCATTCACTTATATTAATTAGTTAATTATTGGTATTTCAGAAAAATTGTTATTTTTTTTTTGCAATTTTAGCTACTCCCTTTGATCTTAAAACGATCTCAATCATTATGTTTATGTATTATCAATTCCAGATGCAAATTAGGCCATATTTACTTCAAATTCCTTATGCAAATCTATCATTATTAGGGCATATATCTATTTTTCAATTCTAGATGCAAATGTTCTTTGTTTCTTGTTCATGCGTGCAAATCTAGTATTATATCAAATGTCACTTTCAAACAGTCTTCAATTGATTGATTGATTTATTAAGGAGAAATTTTAGATATTCTCGTTCGCGTGAACAACATTCTAGTTCATGTCGAAATTAAAACAAAATGTCTTAGCTACTTTGATCATTCATTATGTTCATGTATTTTTTTAATTCTAGATGCAAATTAAACCATATCTATTTCAAATTCTGGATGCAAATTAGGCAATATCTATATTAATTCATATATGCAAATAGAGTATTAGGCCATATCAATAGCTTAGGAAGGAGTTTACCTTAACTTGTTGGTGTAAGTTGCTTGAAAATGTAACGAGTTTTATACTACTTGTCCATTGGCTATCTTAAACCAGCTTTCATTCATGAGAAGATGGTTGTATTTTCAGAAAAGTTTCCACATTTGAGGACATTTCAAGTTTTAGGATGAGTCAACAATCATCCCCTATGGTATGCCTAATTTCTGTATGTTTTTACCTTCATCTTCCATTAATTCATTGTACTGCCATTTCTAGTATCACAACTATTGTGTGTGTTTCACAGTAAAGAAATCCATCATTTTCATGAAAGAAAACCTTACGTTTTTGTTAGGGGTTTTCATGGAATTTCCCTAAAAAGCCAAAATAATTAAAGCGCATGCCATGACACATTTTTCAAAAGCTCACAATCCTAAATTCCAATTTTTCTTTTACTTTAATTAACGATTTATCTTCTTCAATCTTCTTCTTCTTAAATCATCCCAGTTTCACTCTTTCATCGTCTCATCTCCTCTTCGCCTTCTACCCTAACCTCCGATTAACCGCTGTCACACCATGACTCTGACAACTCTAATCTTCCGCTTCGAATTTACACTGGTTCTTCTTCATTTAATTCCACTTTGATCCGCTTTCACTTCTATTTGATCTCGTCGATATTCCTCTCTGTACAATTTTTTCACTGATTTGAAACACAAAAAAAAACCTCACTCTCTTTGATTTGGACTCTACTGCTCAGATCTGTGCGGAGTGATGTTAGCAAGTTCATGATTGGGAGAGAAGTGGAGGTGTTTGGCGAAGTAAAAGGCATTTTAATGGAGATATTTTGGGATAGAATTGTGACTGTTTATTTCTATGATCTTAGGCATACAAATATGGCATTGAAGGAGATTAGAGAACGACACATGCAAGAGAAAAGTAGGTGGAGGAATTTCTTCTTCGTCGTTGATGGGAATCTAGGTTTTGTTGGTTTAGGTGATGAGTTTTTAGCATCAGTACTTCCACCGATGCATAATTGCTGGTTGTGCTATTTGGAATATTGTGGATTTAGTTTAGATTTGAATATTTCATCATCTTCACTGAAAGAGATTTCCAAGCTTTTGGTAAAAACTTTATTTAGTTTGTACATTGGAAAGATCTGCAACTCTTTTGATTATCGTTTTTTGATGGATTTTGGTCTGTTCTTGTTTAAATGGTTTTATCTCTCTAGCCATGTGTCAATGTTCATTACTTAGAAATTGACAAGTGAATTTGATATTGCTTGCCTCTTTGATGCACTTGGAGTTTAATTACTTTTAAATTACAGAGGTATACCGTATATAACATCTATTATTCACTTCAGCTTAGCCTTTCTTTCTAATCTCGACATCTTATCTTTCGTGAGATTTTTGTGAGATCCTCCACGAGTTTCTCCAATGTCGCAAGAATTCTCTAGAAGGCTTTTTCTATTTTGAAGTGAGCCTTCTTAGTTAATATTTTTGGGTTGGTTTTCGAGCGGTCCAACAGATGTTGTCTACCAACAAGTTCTTCCTCAATGGAGGTTTTGGTCGGTGAAGATCCGTGTGGATCAATCATAGTGGCTATCCTAGGTTGGAGGCTAGTGCTACGAGAGTACTATTCTAAGGGAGCACCGCACCAAAGGAATACACTTAACTTAGATTCTAGGTTTCTTTATAAGTTTTATAAACCTTTATGCATCTATGGACTGTTTCAACTTAGATTATATCAATCATGGCATGCTTAGGAGATCCTTTAGGATAATTTTTTATTTTGAAATTCTACCTTGCAAACTTGCATGTTTAATTAGTTATTACTTATTTAGTATCTTGAAGATAGGCTCACAGGTTGTGGTAAGGTGAGAAATGAATTTACTGACGTACTTTAATGAGCCCAAGAATGAACTGACCTCCTTCTTCATCTTCGGTGTAGGCGATTAACGAGTGGCCTTTATTTTATTGGGGCCCATCTCAATTCGTTACTAATTGATAATGTGCCCGAGTAATTTACCTGAGCTCACCCCAAATATGCACTTCTTTGGGTTTAATCTCAAGTTGTATTTCTCGATTCTAGTTAGAATTCATCCAAGATAGTTGAGTGCTCTTCTCGGGTCATAGATTTCACTAACATGTCATCAATGTATACTTTAACCTCTTTGTTAATAATTTCATGTAGTAAAGCTATCATGGCCTTCTGGTAGGTTGCACCTGCATTCTTCAACCTCAATGGCATAACTTGGTAATACTACATGCCCCATTTGGTGATAAAGGTTATCTTAACATTAGCCATGATATCCATAAGAATTTGATTGTAGCCCGAGAATCCTTCCATGAATGAATACTTAGCTACCCTAGTTGCACTATAAAAAAGGACTTCAATATTTGGTAGGGGAAAATCATCTTTTGGTGATGCTTTGTTGAGATCTCAGTAGTCTACACAAACATGAACCTTTCCATATTTCTTAGCCATAAAACCAAATTAGTGACCCACATTGGATAATCAATCACTTCTAGAAACTTGGCTTAAATTTGCTTGAAAATTTTTGCTTTGACTTTCTTGGCCCACTTGGATCTCGAACTACAAAGTTTCCACTTAACATGTTTAAATTTTGTATCGGTTAAAATGCGATGCTCAGCTTTTTCTCAATCGACATCGGGCATATCTTCGTAGGACCAAGCATATGCTGCCACATGCTTTTTTAATATTTTTATTATCTCTCTTTTTACTAAGGGAGACAAGTCATTTGAAAAATATACAAGTTTAGGATTTTCAATTGAATTCAAGTTAACTTCATTCATAGAATTATCATCTATGCTAAAGACATTATGTGTATGCTTAAACGAATGAAATGCACCATTAGGTGAGATATCAAGCAAGGAAGACAAACTATTGTTGTTTTATTATTATTTGAATTTGGCATCATGGGGTTTACATTATTTGTAAAGAAAAGCAAAAAAATGGGAATAAAGTTAGCTAGATCTTGCCTTGCGTCTTTTGGTCGGCCATTTCTTCATCTTGGATCAGTGTCACTACTTGTGCTTCCATTTTTTTTTATCTTGAGTTGTATTGTCTTCCTCAAATTGGATTGGACTCATCAACCCAAACTTCCTTATGCATTCAGGAGGATCTATGAAGGTGAAGTGAAAGATAAATTCTTCCTTCTACTCGACCCATAACATCCTTTAGATGTTTCCCAACCTTTGGTGCCAACCAATAGCTCTACCTGCAAGTGTCCATGGGAAGAAGGCATGCAAAAATGTAGGATGCTTGTTGAACATTCCCATCACATGTAAGAACTCTTTCATGTGGTCATTCAGGTGAGTGCTCCCATCATAGTACTAGTTCCTTGGCATTTGAAAGTTTGGGATGGACGAATATTTCCTTTCATACATCATAGCTCTTTGGTTCACAATACAAAACCTTTCTCTTAAATCCTTGATCTTTGCATCTTTGGCTAGCCGCTTTTCTTCTATCTTGAGATTATGTAAGTTGGTAAACAAAATCATATTATGGTCATTTATTTCCCTCGAGCCACTACCTTCTCCAATAAAAGAATTCCTCCTCATTGATTTTACATCCCCACGTGATTGAAAGGTTTCCACTCTTGGATCAGGCTCGGTGATCACTCCCCCTTTGATGTGGTGCTCACAAAAGTTTAGGAGCATATTGCAGGTGTTAGTATGGTATCCCTCATGAATGTGAAAGCATAAAAGATCTTGGCATTTTTAGGTTATTGTGTCATGTGGGATACAACATTGCTTATAAGGCCGAGATTTTATAATTTTCTAAAAAGGAGCGTCAATGTGTCTTTCCAAGGGAAATATCAATGGGGATCCTTTTGGGATTTCCTAGCTTCACTCACCTTCCTCTTTCCTTTAGCCTGCTCGAAGGAGTACTCAAGTTTAGTTGCAGTTTTGTAAAGGCCATCAAAGTGTTTAAACCTTCGCATTGCTAACTCCTTCTTGAGACAAGGATGTGCACCATCTATGAGAACCGAAGCCAAATCTTTAAAGTTAGGTTTCGACCTTGGCGTCAAATGGATTTCGATCCATCTTTGAAAGTTCTCGCTAAAGCATTCACTTTCTTATTACCAACATCGAAGCAGGTCCTTGAGGAAAGCCTTTGGCCTCTCATTGTAAGCAAATTGGTCCTTGAAGAACTTTTCTATGGGTTTTTTGGGTTAGTTTTGAACTGTTTTAGCTTACAGAAAACCCCGATGAACATCTCGTAACTTCAAAGTGAATTACTAAAATAAAAGAGGTAAGTGAAAATATTTCTCATCATCGCTTCGTGAGAGGACCAAGATTCCCGTGCTCACAAGATGTGTTCTAAGCTTTTATCTTTTCTAGCTACTACCTCCTGAATGAGATGGTATTTTCTAAGTACATGTCTATTTCTCTGACGAGACTGTGGTTTCTTTGCTTGAGCAATAGCCTCATTGTTATCGTAATAGACCACTATTGGATTTACAATGTTGGACACCACAGCGAGATCACCAATAAATCCCTTAAGCCAGACCGCTTGCTTAGCTGCTTCTGCAACAACTATATACTCAGATTCAGTGGTTGAATCGGCAGTCATATCTTGTTTGAAACTTTTCTAAACAACTGCCCCTTAATTTAACATAAACACATAACTTAACTAGGACTTGTAATCCTATCAGACTGAAAACTCCTGTCAGTGTATTCCTTCATAAGGATAGTTTTAACGACCATCTAGTGCTTAAGGATATTTTTAATGACCATCTAGTGCTTTTCACTTGGATCAGATTGAAATCTGCTCATGATGCTCAATGCGTGTGAGGCGTCTGGCCAAGTGCATACCATAGAATACATGATGGATCCTATCACTGAAGTATAAGTATTCCATTCATGAGCAATCTCTCCTTTTGTGTTCTCGGACACTCAGATTTAGAAAGGTTAATCCCGTGAGACATTGGGAGAAAACCCTTTCTTGACTGCTTGATGTTAAATCTATCCAAAACCTTGTCTATGTATGTACTTTGAGAAAGACCTAGCAGCCTTCTAGATCTATCATGGTAGATGTTTATACCTAGTATAAAAGCAGCTTCTCCAAGGTCTTTCATGGATAACTTCTTTGACAACCATGACTTTACCGTTTGAAGAAAAGGAACATTGTTTCCTATCAGTAATATGTCATCGACATATAATACAAGGAAAACAATCACACCCCCACTAGACTTCTTATATACACTTGGCTCATTAGTGTTTGACATGAAACTAATTTCTCAGACTATCTCATCAAACCTAATATTCTAACTCCTTGATGCTTACTTAAGTCCATAAATGGACCTTACAACTTGCATACCATTCAGCCATCCTGGGATTTAAAACCTTTGGGTTGTATCATGTATACATCCCTAACCAAGCTCCCATTAAAGAACACTATTTTCACGTCCATCTGCCAGATCTCATAATCATTATGAGCAGCGATGGCAAGGAGTATTCTCATAGACTTCAACATGGCTACTAATTAAAAGGTTTCATCATAGTCAATTGCTTCCTTTTGGCTGTAACCTTTTTCAACTAGCCTTACTTTATAGGTAATTATATTACCATCCATGTTAGTTTTCTTCTTGAAAGCCCACTTGCATCTTGTGGGCTTAATCCCACTCAGAGCATCAACCAAGCTCCAAAGTTGATTTTCGTACATGAATTCCATCTCTGACTTCATGGCTACTAACCATTTGTTAAACTCTGAGCCTTCCATTGCCTCCATGTAAGTCTTAGGCTCATCATCTTCCATAAGAAAGATATAATTATCATCAGTGATGAGAAAACCGTATCGCTCAGGAGCTATTGGAGCCTAACTTGACCTACATAAGATTGGTGTTATATTAGGCTATTCCATGCTTACACATTCTTGTGTAATGGTGTAGAAACAATCAGTTGATTGTTTGATCTTCTTGAATGCCTAATTCAAGATTGCTCCCACTAACTTTCGCAAGTATATGCTCTTTCTCGAGGAATTGAGCATTTCTAGAAATAAGTAACTTTTGTTGCTTGGGATCATAAAAGGTATAACCCATAGTCTCCTTAGGGTAACCTACAAATAGACACCTGTCAGACTTAGTACCCAGCTTATTTGAACTTGTCCTCTTTATATAAGCAGGACATCCCCAAACTCTCAGGTGAGAAAAAGCTGGTTTCTTACCATACCACATTTCGTATAGTGTTTGAACAACAGATTTCGAGGGCACTCTATTTAGAATATAAACTACGCTCTCAAGTGTATAACCCCAAAAGGATCTACCTAATTCTTCTTGGCTTATCATGGATTAAACCATATTGAGTACGGTTCAATTTCTCCTTTTTGACACTGCATTGTGTTAGGGGTGCATAAAGAGGTGTCCACTGGGATAAAATACCATTATCCCTTAGATAATTCTGAAACTCTTGGCTTAAGTATTCATCATCTTGATCAGATCGAAGGGTCTTGATACTTTTCCCAAGCTGTTTCACTACTTAAGTTCTGAACTCTTTGAATTTTTCAAAACTTCCAGACTTTTACCTCATTAGGTACAAATAACCATATCGTGAGTAGTCATTGATAAAAGTTATGAAGTAGGCAAAACCCTCATGTGTCTTAACACTCATTGGACAACATACATCAAAATGTATTATTTCCAAAGTACTAGTGGCTTGCTGACCCTTTCCTTTGAAAGGTTTCTTAGTCATCTTTCCCTTTAAATAAGATTCGCACGCCCCATAGGATTCCCATTCTATTGGGCCCAAGTCACCACATTTGTGTAACTTAGTTAAGCGAGTCTCATTTATATGTCCTAGATGACAATGCCATAAGTATGAGGATTTCTCATTATCTAGCTTTGATTTCTTAGCAATGTTCAGATTTAAAATTTCAGTTTTAGTATCTAGAACATAAATGCCATCAACACAAATTCCACATGCATAAAGAACATTATCGCTTTGAGTTTGACAATTATTATTAGAAAATAAAATTTCAAATCCATCTGTTGCTAAACGCATAATAGAAATAATATTCTTAGTGACAACAGGAATATAATAGCAATTGTTCAAAACTAAAACTAGGCCACTAGGTAAACGAAGGCTATATGTCCCTACTACTGTTGCAGCAAACTGTGCTCCATTTCTAGCTCTTAGGTCCATTTCCCTCTTTGTAAGCCTCCTCTATTCCGCAACCCATGCACAGAATTACAAATATGAGTACCACAACCAATATCCAATACCCATGTAGACTTATAAGGAACTGAAGAGAAAACTCTCTAGTATGAACATACATCTAGCAAAATTGGAGCCATAGCCTTCATCATTATCCGATGAGCTTGTTCCAAGAGAAATATTTTCCCTCTTGAACTCTAACTTCTTCATGAGCTTTCTTTTGACTTTTAAACTTGTAAGTTTCTTCAACTTAAGGTCCTCAGCATTCCCTTACTCCTTGAGTTTATTTCTAAAATAAGTTTGATAAATTTCGAACAAGTCCATAAGTTGTGTCAAGTTACAGTTGGGAGAACACTCCTTAAGCATCTTCTTGAAAGAATCATATTTATTGAGTAATCCCCTTAATACCATTTCAGTCAAAGACTGCTCATTGCATTCAACTCCCAACTCTCTTAGTTTCTCCGAGTTGTCATATATGTAATTACCAACTCTACTGCTGAGGTATCACCCTGCAACTTGTTGTGGAATAATCCATCTTCTAAACCTTCCACTAAGTTGAGATGATGAATCATTGTTGCAAGGTCCAACCCTTTGTACACATGCATGCACTTCGAGAGCATATTGTCTAACATGAGTTTTGCAGCAAACTCATAGTTTCCCTTATGCCTCTCGTAATCATTCATCTCACATGCTCAAGCATTCTTCCCGGGATGTTTGGGAATTGGATCATTCAGAACATAATCAAGGTAGTAGTTCTTGAGAACTCCTCTAACAGTCTCAAACCACTCATTGAAGTTGTAAACATCATACTTCATGTCAACAAAAGGAACGATATCAATACAAGTATTTTCGTTAGTGATCATATTCAACTGAGATATAAGATAGAAATTATTTAGACATTAGTATATGTACATGCATTTAATATAAGGTCTTTAATTAAATACATAATTCTTACTATTTTCATTGACATTCAAATAGCCCCTTCTATTTAAATTCGAGAAATTTGGCCCAACCAATTTTCCTTGGTAGGTAGCATCCATAGCCATTCATCATAAACCTCGCTATAGCAGGTCAAGCCATAATAACACAACTTTGGTTAGAACCCATCCATTTGCATCCCATGCAATTGCTAATCCATTTGTGTTCTCTTTCTCGAGACATGCGTACCCGATTATATGACTCCTCAAATGCATCTCCAATTTGGCATTAGCTCCACTAACATGGACAACTAACCCATTTTAATTAAGGCATTAACCCCATCTAGTCTAATGACCAAACACATGGGAAAGTATGTTGTACATGGCCTTACTTCGGTTAATAACCTTTGTATCATGAGTTATGACGGCAAGATAATTTACCACCTTATTATTATTGTAGGGATTTTATTAGTGCAGGTGTCTTGCCCTAGTCTAGGCCTGATATGATGGATATGATTATGATAATAACAATTTCGGGCTATTTGGAATTATTAAACTAAGGGAACATGCTCAAGACTGGTACATCATAATCATTCCATTATGCCAAGACTCCACATAGCATGCAAAACAAATAAGGCCCATGTTAAAGTTCTTGCACCTATGTCTATAAGTTTTAATTTGACAACTAAACCACATTTGAAAACCATATGCGGTATCCAATTCCCACACTAGAAATCAAGTATGTCATAAAGTTCTCTTGGGTACGCTTGAACATAATACCGATGAAGTTTTCCAAGTAGGAGAGGCCCCCTTAAAGTGAATGACTAACCAAGTCCAATCCTTGCCTAAATAACCACAGACACTTCGATTCATTGTATAAAAAACAATGCTGATTTAAAGATTTCATTCTTTTCATTGAGTAAAGTACGAGATGACCCTCAATTTAAAGCATTTATATATGTGGTAAAACATTGTTAATTTATCTGATAATTGTTCGCAAGGTTTCGACTTAAATAACTCCTAGTATTTTTTATTTAATAATGAAACCAAAAACCTTGTCTCCCACTTTCCTACCGATGAGATATAAGTTCAAAATACGAACAAGTGTTGTCAGTACCGCTTCTAAATAGAAAAATGGTGACCACTGCAAGTATACATTATGATGTAGTTTTAAAAGATATTGATCCCATAGGGAAGGACAAGCTCCAAAGATCAACAAGAAAAAATGAATAAAGAAAATAAAATATATTTGGATTTTAGTTGGGAGGATTAGAATGAAGAATGGATAGATATATGTATCGAAGACTAGAGATTCTAAATATATAGATTTTCCCTACGAAATAAGTAGAGCAGAGAAAACATGTGAGTTCACCAAAGATGTTACGATTCACTAAACTAATCTAACAGACTAGGTTGAAAAAACCCAGATGTTCAATTATTCGCTGCAGAGCAACGCATGAAATAACTTTTCTAAACCTAGCGTGAACGAATTAAGACAATTATATAAAACTGGACAACATCAATACTATGCTTAGTACGGGGTCAATCTCACATAGCCATATTTAGCAAGTTACCATTCCAAAAATATTGGCTCACTAAACAGTGTTATATCACAAATCCAGTGATTATACATGATATTGTTAACCCCGAAACTACTCTTAAAATTAACTCCAACGCATATAACTTGATTAATATAAAAGACTTAACACAAAATATGCATTATGACACATAGACATATCATAAACTTTCAAATAGAA
>CATIWQ010225535.1:0-45727 GCA_949673415.1 Euphorbia schlechtendalii | reverse complement strand
TATGATGTCTCGCACCATTCCAAGAAGGAGATGATGAATTTCATATTTCTTTGGTCCTAATTTTTGCATAAACCACCCTTATGGGTTTTCAATCTATCGAACCTTGTCTTAATTTTTGCATGGACCGCCCTTTTAGGTTTTCAATCCAACAGACTAATTTTTCTTTATTTTTTATTTTTTTCATTTTTTAGATGTTTACGTACGACATTCTACCATTGGCATTCAAGCAATCAAAATAAGCATATGCATAAAAGTTCAACAAAAATGATAATTCATTGATGAACTTAACAAGGGCATAAATGTTTCAAATGATTTAACTCCTGCCATCAATTAGCCTTTTCATGTTTTCTAACCAATGTGGTTCTCTCGATGTCCTAAGTTTTGCCTGAGCCTCCCTTTTTGGGTTTTCAACACAGTGGACTATTCTTTTAGTGTTTTGAAAATAGGCCCTAATTTTTGCTCAACTAACCGAGTGTTAATTGACAAGCTAAATACAAATTTATTTTTTATTCGTATTGCGTTTCATCTATTTATTTCTTTCACCTATGCGTGATAGCAATTGTGTAAGACTTGGTTGATTTGGTAAACCGATCACCATCCATGTCCACGATTTCTGTTGTTGTCTTGTTCACCATTTCTGACCCATTAGTTGGTGCTCATGCCCCTTTGTTGGCTTAAGGTGTATGTGATGATGGGTCTTGATCATCGACGTTTCCTTTGATGGTGCGATGATTGCCCACAAATAGTAGCGAGCTCTGTGAAGGAACTGTTGATGTGTTCAACAGTCTGACTCCATTTTATCTTTATCTTTGACTCTTGTTTGATTATCCCACAAATGATGGTGATCCGTGTGATGGAGTTGTTGACATGTTCAACAATCCGAATCCTTCTTTGTGCCATTGCATCTGTTATTTGGTCTTATGAATGGATTTGTTGATGTGTACAATGATCTGACTCCTTCTTCGTGGCATTGCACCAGTTATTTGGTCTTGTGAATGGTTGTGATGGAGTTGTTGAAGTGTTCAACGATCTGACTCCTTCTTTGTGACATTGCGCCAGTTGTTTGGTCCTAACTTGCTTGGTTGACATTTTAGCCTTATTCTAGCTCCGATCCTTTTGATCTTTGCGTGAGTTAGTGGACGTTTCATACTTGGAGATCTTTCCATTGATCTTTCATCCTTGTATGATGAGGCAATTGCTATCACACGTTGTTTAAGTACATGTATTTTTCTCTCACTTTCTCTCAAGAGTCAAATCATTTGAATTTATCATGGGGAATCCATTTATACCCAAATTAATTTCATGAAATGATGTGTCACATGTGCTAAAAACAATATGTATATGTTTATGAGAATGTGTGATGTCATTGATAGAGTATCAAGCAAATAAACAAATTTTAATTTATTCATAAATAATTCGAAAGCCCCTTGGGCAAAGTAGTAAAAAGCTAATTTATTACATCATCATCTTTCATGAGTTAGTGCCCCTTGGATGTGTCTATGAATTCAAAATGCTCTATCCACTCCGCCTTCTCAAACACTTCTTGATAGTTGGAGAAGCTATCAGATCCAAATTTGTTCTTGTACGATGGTAGTGCGCCGTCTAGCAACTTTGTTATCATCTCCAGTAGGGTCAAACGAGTCTGCAGCCGAACTTGTATAGCCATCCAACGTGTATAGTAATATTTGAAGTTCTCAAACTACCTTTACCTTATGGCCTCTAGATGTTGCATTATGGTTTCCATTTGAGATTTGAAACCATAATGCCCCAGCATAGCTTGAGTGAGGCTATTCCAATCGGTGGTTATATGCAGCGGAAGGTGGTTGTACCATTCGTTGACTGGGTGGCCTAAGGTGATGACGAAGAGCTTAGCCATCATTTGGTCGCTGACCCTCAATGCTCTCATCCTCGATTATTGGTTGTGCAGGGTACGTGTTCCTTGGGTGGCCACCGTGAATGGCTAAGAACTGTTACCATAGTTTCGCCATTCCTGGATATTGGAGGATGGCATTCCCTGCACTTGGATAAGAGCTATATTGCCCTTGGGGATAAGCCACAAAATGGGGCAGTTGAGGTGCCTGGAATTGTGAGGCGACTAACGTACTCAAGTTAGGAACAGTGTGTTAGGTCATTCCTTGGTAGAAAGGCCCTGGTGCGAATGCTGGTTGGACAGTTTGTCCAGGGATGAAGTGTGAAGAATTGGTAAAGTTATATCCTGGCTGCCCAATCTGAGCCTGGTTCAGCTGACTTTGTCCTGCCCTGAACTGATAAATGGCAGTAGGAGTTTAGGATAGTGCATGCGAGGTAGGATGTCCCCCTGTTGGATTGACGTTGTTGAGGGTGACCTCTAGGTTGGACATTGCATTCTAGGCCCTCCCGATGTGTTGGCGAATAAGTGATGTTAGCTATTCGTGTTGACAAAGGCATTTAAGGTAGCTATAATCTCGGCGCTCATCGATGACTGCTGAGAATTTTATCCCGTAAGGACATGGTGATCCTCTCCTATGCCTTCTTCTCATGGATTAGCCATGACAGATGTGTGTTAAACCGAATCTGAGTCCGAACCCGAGTCCTCACTTAAGTCAGTGTACGGAACCCCCTCCAAGTTGACCACGATTGGGGAAACGCGGACCAGGCGACGAGTAGGCCTCTTCCAAGCCCCTTTGGTACACGAGTAGAATATTAGACCGTGCGTGGAAGATTCGTGATATGAAACATGATGCGGGTAATGCATGAGATTTTTAATGTTATGGCTGCAAGCATGCCATGATGTGAAATAACATGTATGTCAATCCATTTGAAACAAACAGGTTAGTCTTTAGGTAAAAATGAAAACATGTGGAAATGAAAATCCAACAACAGGGGTTGGATTTGAGATTTGTACAATGTCGGTGTGACATCGTAATATGAGTGGTTTAAGTGAGTTGACTAAGATACCTATGTGGCAATAGGTCAATAGTTTGAGGTTTTGTACTATGACTAGGTTTCATGGAATGAGGAGGTCAAAATTGTTTCGGGTAAGCGGTGTGACATACCCTAATGAAAACAACTACCGTATGTAGTTACCTAATGAATGATTTGGTTATTTCTCCCAATTAGACAGAGTTTTTTGGTATCTATGTGGTCATCATTATTTAAGGGTATGTGGTGATACGTGAATTATTGCCCCGTGTGGGCGAATGATTTGGGTATGAAGCGTATACCCTTGAAGATTTGGTAAGGTAAGAGTTTTGAAGTTTTCCTCGTGTGGGCTTAGAACATCAACTAGGATATACTTTAATGTGTTAAAAATGGTTTTGGGTAGGTATTTGCCCCGTTTGGGCTTTTGGTGTGTGTGATTGCCCCGGAAGGGCTGTGAATTGGATGTTGAGTGGACATCTCATGGGTAATGTGGTGGAAAGGTTATTGCCCCTTACAGGCTAAGTGTCGGATGTCAAGTGGACATTACGCAGTAAAAGAAATGTATGTTTTCCATGTACAGGCTAATAGCTGGATGTCAAGTGGACATCTCGCTCAAAAATGGGTAAGTGATGTCCCTAAGTGGTTTTATGTTATCCTAGGGGGCACGATCTATAGTGTCAACTGTGCCTAATTGTATGTGATATTGGTTTGGTATCATGATATGTATATTTAATATCATGAGTGTGTGCGTTCAAGTGTTTGCACAACAATTCGTGGTTAGTATGACATTTGTACAATGCTAAATTGAAAGTAGTATACAAGTAGCACATAGCATGCAACGTCCAAACTTCCAACCATATAACTCCCACGTGTAGGGTTTTTGGCTAGTCTCTATCCTAATTTGGTTCATCTAAGTACCGTAAGGATACTAAGGAGAGAACCTACAGGTAAATATAATGCATGATCACGTGTTTGGGTAACACCCTAGGGAAAATGCCTACGGTTTATTTACATGAGGGTTATAAATGGGTTGTTGATGTAGAAGGTTTTTGTTGCGCTAAAATACACTCCAAGCCTCTTCCCAAATGGGTTGAGGGAGGTACATGCGATAGGGCAACAAGTCCTCCACCTGCTCAAGTACTATCTTTTCTCAGGGAGACAAATTAGTACAAGAGAAAGCTTCACGGTAATAGGGGTACCTTAGACTTATGGCTAATCCCTTCTATTGCAATGCAAAATTATGAATATGTCATAATTAAAAGAAAATGGAATAATGTTATCAATAATTTTCGGCACTTATCAAAAATCTAAAACCTTTGAAAAACAAGTTTTAGAAAAAACCCCAGCGGAGTCGCCACTATGAGAAGGGCGACACAGAGCGGTGGGCCGAGAGCGCACTAAGATGAGAGGCGCGGTCCACTGGGGTATTTGAAAAAGAAGCACCGAGTCGGGTACCCGGGAAAATGGTTGAAAGAGAGAGCGAAAACATTTTAGATTGGTTCGAACCCGAATCCGCCATCTCTTAGTGTGGAGTCGCCACCAGGATTAGCTCTTCCAGGAATTAGAGTCTTGTGAGGCTTAACGTCCGAGGGACGGCCCACTAAGACATAGAGATTCGGATCCGGGATAAGTTGCTTATTTCTTATTGGATCACATTATATTACATCTACAGAAAACCATATTTTCTTTGTTATGTATATTCGCACTTAGGTCGTTTTTAGACTTTATATGCATGATTCACGTATTACAAAATAATAAACCATCCACAAAGTGGAATAATAAACCATTCACAAGGCAGTAAGTAAATGTAGAAAATAAAAATTACAAGGCTTCTAAAAATCGGGGGATGCAACCGCCCGCTAACCTATTAATTACATTTCCTCAAAAATATGTGCAATACCCAAAGGAAAAATAAAATCCTAAACATACATCTAACCTGCATACACCTTTAGCATAGGGGATATCACATATGTTCGATTTGATTTTAGCAAGGCCCGTGTGGCCTAATTAAAACATCGATGGTTCAAAGTTGTTATTTTAAATAAAAATAGTTCATTTTTATTTACACGTAAGTTGGTCAATTTTATTAGTGAAAATGACCGCATGGTAAAAATGTGAGGCCTGTTATCCGGAATACTTTTTATTTCCTTCGTGGGGGTATTGTAATACATATCTTTACTAAATAAATAAAATAGAAAATTGAGATGAAGAGAATTATTACAACATTTACAATAATAAGTAAATAAAATAATTCCTAGGTCCAAAAATAAAAATAAAAAAGAGATGAAGCAGGCGATGAGCGCGGAATTCGCAGTTCTAGGAACTCAGAGGCTTACCCTTTCGGCATGAATCCACTTCGGCGTATCCGTTCGATCCCCGAGAGCGTTCCTCATTCGTTTTGATTTAAGTTGTGGTTTAATTGGAAAATACGTGTTTATTTATCCAAATGATAATCAGACTCGGGTTCTAAATTTGTTTTAGTCCCGAGAATATCTGAGGATATTTAAAGAAAAGTAGATAAAAAAAGATTTGAAAATAACTAAAATTTGGAGTCCAAACATCTTTTGGATCCAAATATCTTTGAAGAAAATATTTTTCTAAAAGATAATCAGATTCGGGTTCTAAATTTGTTTTAGACCCGAGAATGTTTGAGGATTTTTGAGAAATGTAGGAAAAAGAATGATCTGAAAATAATCAAGATTTGGTATCCAAATGTGTTTTGGATCTAAATTATTCAAAAGATATTTAAAGAAAATATTTTTGGTGTTTTTCTCGTTATTTTTTTCTCTGAAAATCTAATTTTTTGTCTAAAATTTCGAGCCTCGATTATCGAAAAAGACCCGACTATTTATAGGGAAAATCCCGAAAATCCAAAAAAGGTAAGTTTTTCTGGTGAGGGGTCTTGCCGGAGAAAATCTGATGAGGCAGCCTCGCCAAGCCCTTTGGCGAGTCGAAGCCTTTTGGCGAGGTTTGCCTTGCCCACCTTTGGTGATGCGGGCCCCCCAGATCTGGTTTTTCACAACATTTTTGTAATTTTACATATTTTTAATTAATTTTTTGAATTAAAGTCCTTTTAAATTCAACGACGAGGAAGACTCCCATTTGAAGATTGTCGGACAACCGAAAATTGTGTGATTCGAGGATAAATATCTAGAAAAGCTGTCGTCATTGAACACGTGAGCTGGTACAAAATCCCGTGCTCACAACTGTCAGACGGAAAGGCACCTTTTGGATATCAACCATTCATGAAAAGGTGACTTTCCATTGTAGATGAGATCAAACCAATTCAACTAATCACAATGAAGCTATGTAACTCTTCACCAATGGACATGACCCTTCATCTGAATGGATGTAACCCTTCGTAATCTATAAATAGGGTTCCAAACTCCATAATTTAGTGTGTGTGTGTCGTGTGTGGCATATGGTATATGGTGTGTAGCGTGGTATACGTGCATACATAGTTTTAGAGAGAAAATCGTGTAGATTTTGCTTCGTTCTAAGTTAGCGAGAAAATGTATAAGTGATTCGAACCTTATTTTGATCACTAGATTTCTCTACATATTCAAGCAATTGTTGTATAAGTGTAATTGCAAATCACTTATCAATAAAAGTTATAATTCTTCAATATTTGTTTATTCAATATTCACAAAGAATAGCATCCTAGCGGAGGTTCTGTATGAGTCGAGACCGAATTCAAAGCAGACGTAGGAATTGCGGGAATTGATGACTCCCATTAAAGAGTGGATATCGTTTGATCAGCTTTAGCTTTCACTCGCATACCTTACAACTTTACTTTGTTTTCTACTTATACTTTCTATTTCGAAGTTTATGATAGGTCTATGTGTCATATTGTGTATTTCGTGTGAGTCTTTTATATTAATTAAGTTATATGCTTTTGAGTTAATTTTAAGAGTAACAAGATTGGGTATAATCACTAGATCTGTGATTATAATGGTGTTTAGTGAGCCAACATTTTTGGAATGGCAACTTGCTAGATATGGCTATGTGAGAGCGACCCGTACTAAGCATAGTACTATTGTTATCCAGGTTTATATAAATCATCTTAATTAGATTGCAATAGATTTAGAAAAGTCATTTCATGTGTTGCTCTGCGGTGAATAATTGAATATCTGAGTGTCTAGAACTGAATCTGTTAAAGTAGTCTAGTGTATGTAATATCTTTGATGATTTTGCATGTTTTCTTTGCTATACTTATTCGTAGGGATAATCTACACCAATTTCTTCTACTCTAATCTATTTATACATTTATCTATTTATTTACCATCATATCCCAACCAACCCAACAACAATAAAAATTATCTATTTTCGTTTACCTCGTAACTCTAGTTCATCTTTAGAACCGAATTCCTTCCCTGTGGGATCGATATCTTTTAAAACTACATCGAAACTGTATATTTGCAGTGGTCACCATTTTTCTATTTGATAAGCGGTATTGACAACCCCTGTTCGTATTTTGAACTTTTATCTTATAAGTAGAAAGGTGGGGAACAAGGTTTTTAGCTATATTACCAAATATAAGCCCTCAAAATAAATAGAGTCAAAACCTTGCGATCACCGACCTTCTATGCCAAAGCCATGAATTATCCTCCTTAGATATATAGGACACACATTAGTGGAGCCTAGGGATAATTTAATCATATATACATTATAAATTCTAGGAGCAAAGAGAATAGTAGAATCAGTCCTACAATTAATAACTAAACAGCCTGCTGAGTCTAATGTATCCTTTCGGCCTTTGTCACAAAGCTGGGCTACACTAAGCAAGTTGAATTTGAGACCTTTAACTAGAGAAACCTCCTTGATTGAAGGAGAGACTAACTGTGCCACAGTCTACAATATTTTTGTTTTGGTTATCTCGAAAACTGACACTTCCATTCC
Source organism: Euphorbia schlechtendalii (assembly GCA_949673415.1). Lineage (NCBI taxonomy): Eukaryota > Viridiplantae > Streptophyta > Magnoliopsida > Malpighiales > Euphorbiaceae > Euphorbia > Euphorbia schlechtendalii. Next base: position 37,927 of record CATIWQ010225535.1, on the reverse strand, counting down.
TTTTACACTCTAAAGAGATGGACTAGCTTTCATCTCCCGTCATATACCTTGAGCATCCGCTTATCCACATACTACATTCTAGAGTCATCAGCAGATCGAAGGATCACCTACAAAATAGTTATGTTTTCTTAGGTACCCATGCTTTCAAGTTGGGTCCTCCCTTGTTAGCATTACTTAAATTACTCCATTCGTACTCATCATAATAACCTTTTTTATACCTACACATTACTATGGCATGTCCAACATTCCCACAAAAACCACACGTCGTTTTTACATTGGGCTAGCTCGCTTTCTTCTTTTTAGAGGAATTGGTCCTCTTAGAATTATGAGTTTGGTTATTAGGAGGTTGACTGTTGGCTGGAGGAGGATACTGTTTCTTCTTCAAAGCTATTACCTCAGCAGTTAACTCATCTAATTGCTTAGTGAGCTTGCTATTTAAGCAATTTTGATACTCAACTTTTTTCTTGAAGAAAGCGAATATCAAGAGATAAGGAAGCGACAATGTCTTCCAAATCTTCACTTCTCCTCACTAGCTCATTGATGTTTTTCATTGATTTGTTAGTCAGTTTCATTACATCAAAGAGAGCCTGGGCGAATTCTTCAATAGATAGGGGAATTTCAGGATGTACCTCCGCTTGAGGAACCTTTCCCTTGTTACGTTTAGCTTCAGAGTTAGCAACCAAAGGTAGATGCTGAGCCTTCGCCCCTTTGATTTTTTATGGCCATAGGACAGAGGTTGGCTGAATCAATTGCTTCCTCATCAAACGATGAGGATTCTTCTTGTTGAACCTCTTCTTGAATCTATCCTTCTTTGCCTTTGGACACCTAGATTGAATATGGTATTTTTCTCCACAACCAAAGATGTCTTTGCTATGCTCCTTTTGGGTCCTTCCTCAACTCCACACCGGTGCTGAGTTGACTTGTTTTTAGTGGGAAACTTCATCTTGTTGAACTTCCCATCCTTCTTCATGAAGGTTTTGAAATGCATGGTTAGAAGGGGCATATGATCATCAGAGTCGCATATGGTAGACTCATCAAATGAATCAGCTTTCAGGATAATGGCTTTTCCCTCTCTTTCCTTGCTTAGACTCCTCTTGGATTCAGCAGAATACTTCCTCAAAGACATCTCATGAGTCAGCAAGGTGCCTATCAGATCATTGTAGTTGTAGGTCTTTAAATCATGAGCCTCCTCAATAGCGCTCTTCTAGGAGTCCCACTATAAGGTAAGAGTGTATAGAATCTTCTTCACAAGCTCCTCCTCGATGTACTCCTTTCCCAATCTCTTCAATTCATTAATGATGTTTATGAACCTGGTATTCATGCTTTGAATACCCTTACTAGTGCCCATTGAGAACATCTCACACTCCCTTAGTATGAGATTGATCTTTGATTCCTTGACCTTATCTATCCCCTCGTAGGTAATCTCTAGCTTCTTCCAGATTTCCTGTGTTGTCTCACATCCTAAGACCCTATTAAACTCAGTAAGATCTAGCGCACAGTGTAAGTAGTTAATTGCTGCATTCTCCATGAGAAGCCTCAGATCAGCATCATCGTAGTCCTCTAGATCTACTAGAACACAAATTCTGTTCCTCACAATAGTGGGAACTTTGGGGCCAAGCTTGATCATGAGCCAAGCCTGCATGCTTTGTGATTGAATGAAGTTTTTCATGCAATTTTTTAGAACGTGTAATGTTTACCATCAAAAAGAGGTGGTCTGGTAGCAGACATTCCCTCTTTTAAAAGAACTACCTAACCTGTGTCAGAACTGTAGTTGTTGTAAGCCATTTATGGATATTTACTCAAAGACGATAAGTTAATAAGTTGAGCACTCGCTCTAATACCACTTGTTAGTCCTTAGACAGCTTATAAACAACCGTAGAGGGGGGGGTGAATGCCCTTTTCCAATTTATAGTGAATAATAAGTTGAAAGATACTTGAGAATGAAGAACTTTGATTTCTAAGGTACACTTTTCTATGATCCTACTTTTACGATTGATGCTGAAATTCATGCGGAAGTAGAAGAGTATTTTTTGCTATTTGGATTGGAGAAATTTTTTAATATGCAATTTCCATTTATCAAGGGATGGGTCCTCGAGTTTTTGGTTACTGTTCAAGAGGATGGGAACTTTTGGAAGAGGAAATTCAGAAATGAAGGGGAGGAGTATAAGTTTACTTTAATGGATTTGATTAAGTGGTTTAATTTGGGAGAAACCTATGAAGAGATTGAAAAGGAAGAAGATTATGATTTAACGAATGTTTGGACTGAGTTAATAGGATTGGTTCGATACGATGTCAAAAACTCATCCAATAAGAACATTCGAAGTAATAGCCTTCTTTACCTTCATAAGTTTATTTCTCAAAGTCTTTTCTTCTGACACAAAACTACAAAAGTGTCGATGAAAGACTTGGTTATATTGGAGTGCACGGTTTCGCAATTACGGCCAAAGTTTCCGATGTATAGTATGGAATCCATCACTAGTCTCACTACACATAAAAAGGCTAGAGTTGGAGGTGCAAATACTATTTGCAGAATTATTTTTGGGGTGAAGAACCAACTACCATATCTATATAGTCCAAGGAAGAAATTTAACTTTATGGGAGGATTGTATATGAAGAGAACAGGATTGATCAAAGAAGTTGAAGGAAGATTTACGTTCTTACCATATGGAGTAAGGGTAAGGAAGCTAAGATCGACAGATGGATCTACTTCTAGAGAAAACCAATTCGATGAAGATATTGAAGAGGTTCAAATGGGAAGTAGTGGTTCAAGACAAGCCTCCGGGAGTACACATGATACTTGGAGAGGAAAGTTTGTCAAAGATGTCGATCAAGCATGTTAGGATATAGCCTCCATACAGCAAGATGTTCGTCAACTAACGAAATCCAACATTTCTTTGAATCGCAAGTTGAATACATACTTCAGAATGAAAAATTTAGATATCTCGCCGAGTCCTCCAGATTCAAGTTCGGATGATTAAAATGGGTTCAACTTCTTTTTCTTTTATTTTCTTTTCATTTGTGTGTGATTAATTTAGTTTTTCATTTTTTAATAAAGTCTTCCACAGTGAGGACATTGTGTTCTTTAGTATGGGGGAAGGCATTTGTAAAATCCCAAAAATCTGAAAAAATCAAATAAATTAAAAAATTGAAGAATTTGAAAATTTTTCTTGATTTTTTGTTGTTTATACGTTATCCATACCGATACATACTAACATATGTTCCAAGGTTATTATGAGTGTTAGGTATTACAAGTTTGATGTTAGTGCAAATTTCAAACAAAATGTTTCGAGTTTGAGCACATGTCGAAAGTATGAGCATTTTGCAAGGATAAGTTGTGAGTAACTTTTAAAAGCAACATTCCAAGTAAGTTTCGATATATATTTCAATGCAATATGAATTAGTATAAGTTGTATAGTTTTAGTTTAATGCTACCGATAAGTTTTAAGTAGAGTAATATCTAGTAGTCTAGTAGTGTTCTCACTATGAGTTTTATATGATATTCTCAAATACGTCCTATAAGCATTGAGTGTGTTTAAAGTGTTGGGAAACTATAGCCATAATACTTTGAAAGTGATCAATAAAGGATGAGGGTATTAAGAGAAAAAAAATCAAAAGAAAGAGTGGATAACCAATGAGTTATGCAAAAGGTGAGGAATGGTACGGAGCAGAAACTGCAATTATTCAATGAGTGAAAAAAGAAAAAGTAGCATAACACAAAAATGGGGTGTAAAGTACAAATCTGTACTTCGAAAACATATGCTTAAAAGAAAAAATGAGAGAAAGTGGTATGGAGTATAAAATACAACCACTAAAAAAAGGGGAGAGTGGTATGGAGCATAAAATGCAACCACTAAGAGTGTTTAGCATCCTAGGTTACCTAAAAATGCCTTGAGATCAAACTTTCCAAAGTGTGCTCCCTTTGTCCTTCATACTTTATACTATGCTTAAGAGAAGGAAATATTCGAGTGACCATATAACGCTTATATGAAGATGCGATTCGGTTGACCCTTCATTAAGAGCAAAGGTATGCAACTAGACTGTATAAATTTCACATTACTAATTTGTGGGAAATTTTGAACTTTTACTTGAACTTTATGCAACGTGGGAATGTGATACTCACTACAATAGTCTTTCGCTAAATGAGGTACGGAATTAAATTACTATTTTATACACTTCTGTTGTTTTTACCTTGAGGACAAGGTAAAAGTTAAGTGTGGGGGTGTAATAAGTGTATAATTACACTTATTATCATGATATTTTCAATCATAAAACGATATGGTTTAGAGTCATTGTATACTTCATATAAAAGATTTCACGTGGTATGTAGTTGTTTTTTATGCAAATATAGAAACTAGGTGAAACTTGGGAGTAAAATGATCAAAGATGGAATTCTATGTAAAGAGAGTGAAAAAGGTTTAAAAAGATGCATGGAACATAAGGAAATGGCTTAGGATAGAAGTTGTCAAAGATCGGTAAAGTTGCAAGAAGAATTAGGAAGAAAAGCACAATTCACGATCGTGACACCCATTCGCGGTCATGACTTGTTATTCTTTAAAATAGAAAGTTGTCAACCATTAGTCATGATCATGACATGTAATTCATTATCATGACTTGTGATGATTATTGGTTATCTCTTCTCAACTACCAACCGCCGGACAAGAACGATCAACCACCATCAACTACAAGATGAAAAGACACCTTTTGGAAGTCAACCAATCACAACAAGGTGCCTTTTCATTGTGGATAAGGATAAAACTTTGCTTCCAATCACAATGAAGTGATGAAACCCTTCGCCAATGGATACAACTCTTCGTTTGGATAAACGCAACCCTTCGCACTCTATAAATAGGGTTCAAAACTCAACCAATTTCATGTGGTGTGGTTTGGTGTGATATGCAGGGTGGGCAATGTATACTAGTGTGTATGCACACATTAGAGAGTGAAAATATCTAGATTTCTCCACGTTCAAAGTCTTAGTGATAAAAATGTATAAGTGATTTGATACTTATTTCGATCACTAGATTTTAACACAAATTCGAGTGATTGTTTTATGAGTATAATTGCAAAGAACTTATCAATAAAAGTTTTTGTTCTTCAACATTCTTTTATTCGATATTCTTAAAGAATAGCATCCTAGCGGAGGTTCTGTACGAGTCGAGACCGGATTCAAAGTAGACGCAGGAATTGCGAGAATTGACTACTCCCATTAAAAGAGTGGATACTGTTTGATCAACTTTAGCTTTCGCTTGCATACCTTACAACTTTACTTTATTTCCTGCTTACACTTTTTATTTCAAAGTTTATGATATGTCTATGTGTCATAATGAGTATTTCGTTTTGCATCATTTATATTAATCAAGTTATATGCTTTCGAGTTAACTTTAAGAGTGATTTTGGGGTTAACAAGATTGTTTATAATCTCTAGATCAGTGATTATAACGCTGTATAGTGAGCCAACATTTTTGGAATGGTAACTTGCTAAATATTTCTATGTGAGAGTGACCCATACTAAGCATAGTATTATTGTTATCCAGGTTCTTATAAGTGTCATAATTCGTTTACCCTAGATCTAGAAAAGTCATTTCATGTGTTTCTCTATGGTGAATTATTGAATATTTGGGACTCTAGAACCGTGTTTGTTGAAGTTATGTAGTTTTAAAAGATATTGATCCCATAGGGAAGGAATTCTATTATAAAGACCAACTAGAGTTATGGAACAAACGAAAGTAGATAATTTGATTGGAGGGGTTGGATGATAGACGGGTGAATTGATAGAAGTATGAATCGACTAGAGAAAATGTAAAATATATAGATATTTCCTAAGAACAAGTTTAGTAGAGAAAAACATGGAAAATCATCAAGAATATTTCGTACACTAAATAACTTCAACAAATACGGTTCTAGATACCCTAATATTCAATAATTCACCACAGAGCAACACATGAGCTGACTTTTCTAAATCTAGGGTAAACGAATTATGATACTTATAAGAACTTGGATGACAATATTACTATGCTTAGTACGAGTCGCTCTCACATAGCCATATTTAGCAAGTCACCATTCCAAAAATGTTGGCTCACTAAACAGCTTTATAATCACAGATCTAATGATTATACACAATTTTATTAACCTCGAAATCACTCTTAAAGTTAACTCAAATGCATATAACTTGATTAATATAAATGATGCAAGACGAAATACTCGTTATGACACATAGACATATCATAAATTTCAAATTAGAATGTATAAGTAGAAAACAAAGTAAAGTTGTAAGGTATGCAAGTGAAAGCTAAAGTTGATCAAACCGTATCCACTCTTTAATAGGAGTCGTCAATTCCCGTAATTCCTGCGTCTAGTTTGAATTCGATCTCGACTCGTACAGAACCTTCGCTAGAATGCTATTCTTTGTGAATATCGAACAAATGAATGTTGAACAATAGAAACTTTTATTGATAAGTGCTTTGCAATTACACTCATATAACAATCAATTAAATTTGTGAAGAAATCTAGTGATTGAAACAAGAATCGAATCACTTATACATTTTTCTCTCTAACACTTTAAACTTGGCGAAATTTAAATAACTTTCACTCTCTATCTATTATATGCTGCTACCATCCATATGCTACTTTTTGTGCCCAAATTTGTTTGATTTGAACCTCTATTTATAGAGTGTGAAAGGTTGCGTTTATTCAAACGAATAGTCATGTCCATTGGTGAAGGGTTGCATCATCTTCATGTGATTGGATGCAAGATTTCATCCTTATCTTCAATGGATAGGCACCTTTTCATGATTACATTGTCTCCAAAAGGTATCTTTTCATTTGACAGTTGATGGCTGTTGATGGTGGTTGATCATTTTTATCCGGTGGTTGGAAGTTGAGAAGAGTTTATCAAATCCGTTACAATTCACGAGCGTGACTTACATGTCACGATCGTGAATTTTAGTTGGTAACTAACTATTGTTAAGAATGATAAGTAATAATCGCGATAGGTAGTCGCGAGAGTGATTTGGCCAATTACGAGTAAGAATCACGATCGTGACATGGTTGTGACTTATACTTCTTCATGATTCTTCTTTGCAACTTTACCGATCTTTGACAACTTCGATCCTAAGCCAATTCCTTACATTCCACACATCTTTTTGCACCTTTTTAACTCTTTTTGCATATAATTCCATCTTTAATCATTTCACTCCTAAGATTCACCTAATTTCTGCACTTGCATAAAAAACAACTACATCCCACATGAAATCTTTTATATGAAGTATAAAATGAATTTAAACCACATTATTTTATGAGTAAAAATATCAAGATAATAAGTGTAATTATACACTTATCAACATGCTACATCCTAAACAGAGTTAACATAATATTAGTAATTGACAAAACTCCTAATGAAATCTGGAAGGGAAGAAAGTCCAAGATTGGGTACTTCAAGGCCTTCGGATGTAAGTGTTTTGTACTTAAAAATAAAGAACAATTAGGAAAATTTGATCCTAAATCTGATGAGGTAATGTTTCTTGGCTACTCAACACATAGCAAAGCTTACAGAGTCTTTCTCAAATGAATAGCTTCGCTTGAAGAGTCAATACATGTGGATTTTGATGAAACTAATCATGTAGGAAAAAGAAGTGGCTCAGAAGAAGATGGAGAACTAATCTCACATAAACCATCCTTTGACCAAGAACAGGGAGAATCTTCAATAAAGGATGAACCTTCTTAGTTGAATTTCACCAATCAAAGTGAAGGAGTGTCATTTCCAAAAGCAAAAGAAGATCAACCTCACCATGACCTTCCTAAGGAGATAAGGACTAAGAAAGATCATATGACTAATCCTTGATGCACCCGAGAATCCTGTACTCATGAGAGGACAACTCAGCAAAATTACAAGTCATCCGGCCTTTGTCTCAATCATTGAACCAAAGAATTTTGAAGATGCTGAGCATGATGAAAGTTGGATAATGGCCATACAAGAAGAGTTGGATCAATTTAGAAGAAATGATGTTTGGGATTTAGTGCCACCACCTAAGAACAAGTTAATCATTCGAACTAAATGGGTCTTCAGAAATAAGCAAGATGAAGAAGGCAATGTATTAAGGATCAAGGCTAGACTTGTGGCTCAAGGATGTAATCAATAAGAAGGAATTGACTATGATGAAACTTTTGCTCCAGTGTCCATACTTGGGGCTATAAGGATTCTCTGTGCCTTTGCATCCCATATGAGCTTCAAGCTATATCAAATAAATGTTAAAAAGTGCCTTTTTGAATGGAGTCATTGCAGAAGAAGTACATGTCAAGCAGCCACCAGGATTTGAAGACTTTAAACATCCATGTCATGTGTTCAAACTAAAGAAAGCTCTATATGGTCTCAAGTAAGCTCCCAGAGCCAGGTATGAAAGATTGATAAGTTTTCTCATTTCAAAAGGGTACATTAAAGGAAAGTTTGACACAACATTATTCATCAGAAGGAGAAATAAAAATATTCTCCTTGTACAGATATTTGTTGATGATATCACATTCAAGAGCAACTGATGATAATTTGTGCAAGGAATTCAGCTCACAAATGAAGAATGAATTTGAGATGTCAATGATGGGCTTCTTCCTTGGACTTCAAATCAAGCAAAGTTCAAATGGTATATTCATTAATCAATTAAAGTATACCAAGGAGATTCTAAAAAAGTTTGGAATGGAAGATGGTAAAGAAATGTCAACCCTAATAGGATCAAATACCATTCTCAGCAAAGATTCAGAAGGAAAGAAAGTATATCAGAAGCTGTTCATAGGAATGATTAGATCGCTTCTTTATCTTACAGGAAGTAGACCTGACATTCATTAAGCAGTATGCTACTATGCTACATTTCAAAGTGATCCAAGGGAGTCTCACTTGAGTGTAGTCAAAAGAATCTTGAGATATCTTCTTGGAACTATAGAAGCTGGATTATGGTACCCAAATAATGGAGATTTTTCTTTGAAGGGATTTAATGATGCTGATTATGGGAGAGATTAGCTTGAAAGAAAAAAGCTTCACTAGAGGATGTCATTTTCTTGGAAATAACATTGTCTCTTGGTACAGCAATACACAAACTTCTATAGCATTATCTACTTTAGAAGCTGAATACATGGCTGCAGGAAGCTGTATTGCTCAAGTCCTCTAGATCAAGAAGCAACTCAAAGACTATGGAATCAAATCAAAATGTATTGAGATTCTTTGTGATAACAAAAGTGCAATTGAGTTATCCAAGAATCTTATTTAGTATAGCAGAATGAAGCATGTCAACATCAGGCATCACTTCATCAAAGATCATGTTCTAAAGAAGGATGTAAAGTTGGTATATATATCTACTGAAGGTCAAATTACCGATATCTTCACAAAAACCCTAAGCAAAGATCAATTCACATTCCTCTTAAGAGAAATGGGTATGAGTAATCCTGTGTGAAAAATTGTTCTGAAGAAGTTCCAGTGTGAAAAATTGCTCAGAAGAAGTTTCTATGAATCAGAAGAAACCATGACTTCAGAAGAAAAGTTAAGCCTCTGAAGAAAGCTGACTCAGCAAGTCTCAGAAGACATAACTCACGAATCATATAGTTTTCAAAATTCAAAAACCCAAAATAAGCCAGATCCTTAGGTTAAAATTGTTCAAATTCTACAGTTAGTTACACTTATGAACTCTACATACGTTTTAGATGATAAATGCTAAAACCCTCATGATTTATTCCTGGCTTATTACCCTTCTATCTCTCTGAAACCAGCAGTATAAATATGTGGTAACTATTCATCTTCAAATCACTTTACCAAATTTCCTAAAATTCTCCAAGTTTTTAAGAATCTTACTTCAAACACTAATCTGTCAACTTCTTTGATTATCTCTTACAATGGCACCAAAAGATCCTAACCTTCCAAAGAATCCATCAAAGAACAAGTAGTAATCCATATCCCTCCAAAGACCTTTGTTCCTATTCTATACAGGTCAAATCCCAACTTCATTATCTCTCAAAGATATCTTGGAGATAATGTGTTTATTGAGGTAACCCCATTCAAAGAAACCATTGACTTTCATCAACTTGGTACGTGGATTAGACTAAAGGAGATGAAATTTCCAAATCTTATTGTCGAATTCTGTAAGATTCTAAAGAAATGCATAGTGAGTGATGAAGAGTTGAAGACCACTATAAAAGAGAAAGAGATATTGATAACTTTGGCATATCCTGACAAGTTACTCAATGTGAAGGATGAAGGAGTAGCCTTGAGGAGAGGGTGTGAGGAGTCCACTAGCTATGATAAAAAGGCTTATATGCTTAAAGGATGGTTTGGGGAGAAGGTCAGTACCCATATGCCACAAGAACCAAGATATAGGTAATTTATAATGGCTAATCTCCTTCTTCAGAAGATGATATCCACAAATATTATATCCAGCTATAAGTATTGCATTCTATTCCATTTGGTGGAGAAGAAGAAAATCAAATGGCTGGTGATAATTATGCAACATATGCTTCACCACAAGTTTACACTTGGTGGTTTGATAAGTAGAATTCTATCCTCATTCGAGGTAAACTACTCAAATGAGGAAGGGTCTCTAGGGAGTGAGATAGTGAAGGAGACATTTGACAAGAAAGTATATTATGGCATGAAGTGGGACAGAGAGGAGGCTTTGAGGAAGGATCAGTTGAGAAAGCAGAGGGAGAAGGAGAATAGGCTAGCTTAAAAGGGGGAAGTATTGAAATTGATTGAGGATGAGTCCCCCAAAAGGAAGAGGGAGCCTGTGCTGAAACAAGAGGAGATACCTAAGGCTAAGAGGAGCAGAGTGACCAGAAGTAAGGCACTTGATGCTGAGGAGGTTGTGGCTTCCAAGCCTGTATCAACATCATCTAAGAAAAAGACTACACTTGGGTTCACAATGAAGAAATCAACATATATTCCTCCTCCATTGGTTGAGCAGAGCTTAGAGGAGGAGGATGACGATAAGAAGCCAATTAGTATCCTGACCAAAAGAAAGAGGGGAGAATTTGACCCCCAATATGGTAATCCCCAATGAGAAAATGAAGAGGTTGATGAGGGGAAGAAGGGAGAAGTGGAGATGAAGAAGAAGAAGAAGGGAGGAAAGAGGGGGTTGAAGACATATGGGGAAATAGTGATAGCGGAAGATAACCCAAAAAATGTTGATATGATCAAGGTCATGAATCAAAGCTTGATTGAGGCACTATGTACAACAAGAAAAGGAGATGCTATACAGATTGCACAAGCAAAAGCAGAGATCAAAAGTGCTGAAATTAGAAAAAGAACTCCTACCCTAGAGGAGTTCACTAAGAAGATGAAGGAGAAGAGCACTTCAGAGGAGGAGAAGGAATCAAATGAAATGAGCGGAGATCTATTGGTTGTGGCTTCTGTGGATTTTGACTTACCAACAGGAGCTCTTCCTTTAGAGCCATCATCTCCTCCTCCTAAGGTGGATAATCCAATGGAGTTCACAATAGAGAAGAAGGAGAATTAGTTGAGAAACCAAGATCTCCTCCGTTAGATCAACAAAAAGTTATATTTGACCCTTCACACTTATTCATGGCCCCTCTTGAGACCCCCAAATTCAAGCCAGCAACTCCTGAGGAATCCCCATCTCCCAAAATTAAGAATCCTCTTGAAGTTGCTGCTTTTATTGCTCAAAAAGTGGTTAAGGGACTGGAGACTGAGTTTGAAGGGAAGGTGGAGTCAAAGGTTAGGCCATCTCTACTGAAAGATTATATGCTAGAGGAAGATCCGTTCCTAACAGCTCTAAAGGAAGAAGAGAAGAAGAGAACAGTGGTGGTTGAATGGGGTCTCCAGTCATCAGACTTTGACCTCAAGGCTGAATTAGCAAAGTCTATTTTTCTTAAACATTAGATGACTAAGGAAGAATTAAGGGAGGAAGGAGAACGGAAGGTTGAGATGAAAAGTGTGCTGGAAAGAGGGGTTGTGGAGGATGTGAATGAGGAGGATGATGATGAGCTAAAGGAGGTAGAGGGCACTGAGGAAGTGAGAGAAAAATTCAAATCAACTCAAGTCCAGCAATCTATTCAAAATCCTATTGTGACAAAGGTTGCTTTTGATCTCTCAGGTGCTCTTACCTTAGTTCAAAGGCCTCTCACCCCGAGAATTGATGGAGATGAGTCCCTAAGTAATAGAGGGTGGATGTTAGGAGAGGTTGCTGAGGGGACTAGTGCTTCAGTGGAGTTCCTGTCAATTCTCTCCATCATATGGGAAAAACCTTAGATGATCTACTCACTATGGCTCTGAGATTGAATAACTCAATAGTAGACATCAAGGCTATGCCCTTCAACTGCCAGCTCACCAGAAGTGTAGCTGTAGTGACTGAACATGCATAAATCTTGATTGAAATGGATGATAAAATTCCCTTGCCTCACAAATCAGTTCTGAGTTAATCCAACATCTGCAACCTCTAATGGAAACCAGGCTGGACAACTATATTGATATTAGGGACACTCTAGAGGCTATGAATGATAGATTGGGCTAGGTGAGAGGGGCTTGGAGATGGTGTATGATGAGGTCTCAAGGTAAAGGCAAGAGTCCCAATGATAAATAGCTGATATAATCTCAACCCTAGGGATAATCATTGAAAGATGTCAAACAAAACACTCCATGGGGCTTAAAGAGGGGATAACTGAGCTGAGGAGGCAAAATTTCATATGTCTTTGGCAATAAGAGAGAATTCAAAGCGGGCTTGAGGAAGTGATGAAGTTCATGATTGAATTCAAAGCTGAAACCCTCAAGGTCATTGAGGACTTAAAGAGGGAGATTAAATTAGAAGTGCTTAAGGTTATGGAGAGTATTGTGAAGGGGGTAAATGATAATGCTTTTGGCTGCAAGAATGATAGAGTGGATGAGGTTTCTGATGAGATGAGAAAAGGTATAGTTGGGTTGGTCAAATCTGTTGAAGAAGCCAAAGACACTATTCTTGCGAGGCAAAGTGATCAATCAAAGGCTCTTCATAAGAGTGTAGACTCTATCATTGCATCTTTTGCTAACATCTCTCTTCATCCCTTCTGCTTGCATAATAGTGAGATTGTGCTATTCCTTTAGCATCTGGTAAATAAGCTTAACTCTCAATGGATTAGGAATTAGAAGGCTCTCCAACTCATTCTTGAAAGAATCTTTCCATCATTCTCTTACAAGGCTGCAAGGTTGATTCAACAGATTCTTCCTCCTCTTCAAGCAAATGTTGTTGCTATCCAAGAATGCATGCATCTCTTTGCTCTTGACGAAGAGAAGATCGTTTCTTAGATTGTTGGTGGTGAGTGGAGGGAGAAGGTAAGCACAGCTTCAAGGATGCTTGGGAAAGATGAATGATATCAGCATCTACTACAAGCGCCAAGGAGATTTATCAAAAGGAAGAATAAGGAAAGAGGCCAGAAGACTATGAAGTATTAAGAATTAAACAGTGATGTAATATAGCTTCAAATAGTTGATAGTTTTCTTCTTTTTCTTAGTAATCAAACTCTATAATCCTTCTCATTAATGAAAGATTTGTTATTCCTATTTAGAGTAAAACTTTATATTGTACTATCTCCTTTATATGTGTAACTTAAATACATCATATCTCCAAAAGAAGATTGAAGCAACTCAGAACACGACCATCAATATGAGGGAGTAAGCAAACTTTTCATCATGTGCTTAAGATCACTCAAAACCAACAAAATGAGAGAGATTGTTGAATCTTAAGTTAAAGAATTTATGTTTTGATGGTTCTGATCTCAGAAGCCCAAGCAGTCTTAAAAGGAACCAAATGTCAATATCTCAAAAGGATATCAAATAACAAGTCTTAGAGGAAGAATTCACTCTACAGAAGAGAACCCATCTAGAAGCACTACAAAGGGTAACTTAATCTTTTGGCGCTAAATGTCACGGGAGCTAACATGGCATTAAATGTCACCGCACTCCAAAGTACCTCAGTATGAAAAAGGAAAAAAGTTGTTGGCTACCAAGGATAAAAAAACATTCATGTTATTCTTAGAGTAGACAATCGTACAAGTGTGGGGATCAAAAAATATCCTTGCAGGCGTTACACGGATTCTCTTGAGACTTACTCATTTCTAAACGGAATTCTAACGGAAACTATTACTGAGACAAGGGAAGAATTCCAACAATAGTCCAAGACTAATGGAAACATTCTTTCCCTCTATAAAAGGATGCTTTCCGCCATTGAAGAAGGTTGCCAATTTTATTAAGAGAAAAAGAAGTAAAAACAAGCTTTCAAACAACTAAAATCTCCTTCTGAATCACCAAAAGCAAACACATATCTTTACATCCGTTTGTAATTGAGCTTTAACTAAAACAAAGTTCCGAAGCTCTAAATTGTATTCATTCTAAACTTTAAAAACACTTGATTAAGTTGTAAGTAAGTGTGAGGGAGCTTAGACACTAGTTGGAGGGTCCTTCTAGTAGTTATTGTAAGCTTAGAGCCTAGATACAATTGGACGGTACTCTTGTATTGGTAAAGCTCTCAAGATGTAGATTGTTGGATGGTACTTCAATCAACTAAGCAACCCTGTAGCGATTTATTCTTCACTCCTAAGGAGAATCAATTATGGATTAAATCTTGGATAGAGATTCCAAGGATTGGATTAGGCAGAGGCTGAATCAGGATAAAAAAAATTTGTTTGCACTTTCCTAACTCTACTTTATCTATTATCATTGCATTCATCAAGTTAATCACTTAAAATTAATACTGAGTTGCAAAAGACTGAGAGAAAAGGGGGATTCTAAGTAAATCTTGATTGCTCAGAAGAGACTTCAGAAGCAATTTTCGCTTACCTTCTGAAGTGTGTATTGAACTCGAAAAAGAGTCATTCACCCCCCCTCTGACCTATTTTACACCCTACCGTATCCAACATTATGTAATGGTTTATCTTACTATGTATATACTTTCTTTAATTTTTTTAGATAATGCAAAATTATCTTAATGTTATGAGAATGATATGTGCTTAGTGGATACTGGGACTACGAATACAATTCTTTGTAATAAAAGAATTTTACACAATTAACATTAGTCGAAATTAATGTTAATACAATATCGGGTTCTGCAAATGTAATTGAAGGCTCCGGAAGAGCACATATTTTGCTACAAAATGGAACAAAATTATGTATCAATGATGCATTGTATTCAAGTAAGTTTTGAAGAAATCTACAAAGTTTTAAGGATATTCGACAAAATGGATACATATTGAAACCATGAATGAAGTAGATGTTGAATGTGCATGTATTATATCCTTTAATTTAAACTAGAAGTTCATATTGGAAAAACTTTCAAGTTTATCAATGGGATTGTACTTTAAATGATTGAAAATGGGTGAATCAAATTATGAGCATCGAAACTGCTCTGTTGACCCTAAAAAAATTTATACTTGGGCACAATCATCTTGGTCATCCAGGTTTAACTATGATGCAATGCATTATTGGCTATACAAGTGGATATGGACTAAATGATCATAAAATCCTATTATCAAAAGATTATTTTTGTAGCTCTTATGCTCAAGGTAAATTGATTGTGAGACCTTCTTTATCTACATTACCTTTGAAGTCCCCCATGTTCTTAGAAAGAATACATGGGGATATATGTGGCCATATTCATCCACCTTGTAAACCATTTAGATATTTCATAGTATTAATTGATGCTTCAACTAGATGGTCTCAAGTGTGTTTACTTTCTTCTCGCAATGCTACTTTTGCTAAATTTCTTACTCAAATTATAAAGTTGAGATCAAATTTTCCCAACCATCCAATTAAAAAGGCTCGCCTAGATAATGCAATTTAATTTACATCAAAATCATTTTATGATTTTTGCATATCAATTAGGATTAATGTTGAGCATTTTGTTCCACATGTGCATACTCAAAATGGTTTAGCTGAATCTTTTATCAAGCGTTTAAAATTAATTACTAGGCCTTTTCTCATGAAATCTAAACATTCTGCTACCGCTTAGGGACATGTTATTGTTCATGCAGCAACTTTAGTTCATATCTGACCAAGTGCATATCATAAGTTTTCTCCTTTTCAACTTTTTTTTATCAACAACCTAATATATCACATCTTAGAATTTTTAGTTGTGGTGTGTATGTCTTTATATCTCATCATCAACGAACTAAGATGGGTCCTCAACGTCGTTTCTGTATTAATGTTGGTTATGATTCTCCTTCTATTATTAAATACCTTGAACCTTTAATTGGTGATTTTATTAGAGCAAGATTCTTAGATTGTCAATTTAATGAATATATCTTTCCACCATTAGGGGACAATAAAGAAAAAAGGTTAAAAGAGCAAGAAATTAGTTGGTATACACCAACATTATCCTTATTTGATACACAGACAAATCAATGTGAACTTGAAGTTCAAAGAATAATACATTTGCAAAATGTAGCAAATCAGCTTCCAGATGTTTTTATAGACACTCAAAAGGTCACAAAATCATATATTTCAGTTGCTAAT
Source organism: Euphorbia schlechtendalii (assembly GCA_949673415.1). Lineage (NCBI taxonomy): Eukaryota > Viridiplantae > Streptophyta > Magnoliopsida > Malpighiales > Euphorbiaceae > Euphorbia > Euphorbia schlechtendalii. The sequence continues at coordinate 21,456 of CATIWQ010225535.1, read as the reverse complement.
GTCCCGGTAAGACATCCATTGGGCGTTACAGTAAAAGAATTTAGTTCACACCGAAAACGTGGTAGACCTATTGGAGCAAAATATTCCACTCCTCAAAAAAGGAAATAAATGAAACATCATTTAAATGATTCTTGGGAAGAGTTCAAAAGCAAAACAAATTCTTAACCTCATATTTCCAAAGAAGTAACCCTTGAAGTGGTTCTAGTATCGAAAAATTTTGATATCTCATAAAAAAACTGGAAATATGTTACCAAGAGATGAGGTGGTTATAGATAATGTGTTTGCTTATGCAATTGCTTCAAAGTTAACAAATGATAGTGAGCTTGAGCCTACAAGTGTAGAAGAATGTTGATATCGAAATTATTAGCCAAAATGGAAAGTGGTAATTCAGGTTGAGTTAGACTCATTGGCTAAATGTAAAGTATTTGGACCATTGATATTAACATCACAAGATGTGAAACCAATTGGATATAAATGGGTTTTTGTACACAAAAGAAATGAGTTGAATGAAATTGTGAGATACAAGGCTAGACTTGTGGCACAAAGTTTCTCACAAAGACCTAGTATAGATTTTGAGGAGACATACTCTCCAGTAATGGATGCAATCACTTTTAGATTTTTTATATGCTTGGTTGTCCTTGAAGGATTTGATATTCATCTAATGGATGTGGTAACAACTTATTTATATGGATCATTAGACAATGAAATTTACATGAAACTCCTTGAAGGATATAAGATGAATGAAGCATATGATTCCAAACCTTGATAACTGTATTCTATTAAACTTTAGAGATCTTTATATTGCTTAAAGCAATCCGGAAGAATGTTGTATAATCGTTTAAGTGAATGCTTGGTGACAAATAGATATAAAAATGACTCTATTTGCCCTTGTGTTTTCATCAAGAAGATGAATTTCAAATTTGCTATTATTGTAGTTTATGTTGATGATCTAAATATAATAGGGACTCTAAAAGAGATCTCTATTACTATTGATGTTTCGAAAAAGGAATGTGAAATGAAAGAACTTGGGAGAATAAAATTTTATCTTGGTTTTCAAGTTGAATATTTAACTAATGGAATCCTTTTGCATCAATCATCTTGTATAGAGAAAATTTTGAAACAGTTTTATATAGATAAGTATTATCCATTAAGCACTCTTATGATTGTTCGTTCTCTTGAAATAAAAAAAGATCCTTTTCGATCACAAGAAGATGATGAGAAAATACTTGATCCTGAAGTACCATAGGATTACTTTTATACCTTGCTAATTGTGCAAAACCAGATATAGCTTTTGCTGTAAGTCTATTACCAAGATTTAGTTCTGAACCTACTAAAAGGCATTGGAATGGAGTGAAGCATGTTTTGCGCTATCTACCCGACACTTTTGGTATGGGTTTATTTTTCTCAAAAAGAGAAAAACTAGAATTAATAGGATATGATAAAGCTGGATATCTCTCTAATCCACATAAAGCTCGTTCACAAATAGGGTATGTCTTCACATATGGTGACACAGTTATTTCCTGGCGATTTATAAAGCAAAACAATTAGCGCAACCTCTTCAAATCATTCAGAGATATTGACTATTCATGAAGCATGTCGTGAATGTGTATGGTTGAGAACCATGATTCAACATACTAAAGAAGCATGTGGAATGAAAATGGATAACAAACAACAGTAATATACGAAGATAATGCAACATGCATCTCATAGCTCAAAGGTGGTTATATCAAAGGCAAAAAAACTAAGCATATTTCACCTAAACTCTTTTATGCTCATGAAGACTGGTCAAGTTAACATCTGCAAAGTTAGATCAAGTAATAATCTAGCAGATCTTTTCACTAAATTATCAACTGCTTCCGTTTTTAAAAGACATGTGCATAATATTGGGATGCGACAGCTCATGAATATTTCTTGACCATTATATTTCTGAGAGGAAGTAAAATGTAAGATTTTCAACATTCTTGAGAAGAGGAGTTAACATGCATTCTTTTTCCTTAACCAAAGGTTTTGTCTCACTTAGTTTTTCTTGGTAAGGTTTTTTACGAGACAGTGTCTTATTTGCAAAAATGGACATCAAAGGGGAAGTATTGAATTAATATGTAATTATTGTTATAAAGATGTTACTTTTAGTTAATTATATTGATGGTCATAACTTACACTCTTTATTATGTAACTTATATCTTTTCATTCACTTGTAATATGCATATATTGACATATTTCATACATTAAATACAAGAGAAAGATTTACATACTTGTTATTTTCTTTTATCCTTCTTATATTCTAACATCTTTAAAACAAATATAGATTAATTAGAGAGCATTTCGTTACAAAAATTGTATAAAAGAAAGTATATAGTTAAAATAGGAGTGAATTGGGAAAGTTTCGTGTCCGGAAAAAAATGAGAAAAAGGTGAAAAAACAAGGCAAATTGTAATTTTTTTCCCAACTTTAAAGAGATTCAATCACTCACGTCTACGAGCATCATAAGGCTCAAAAATCCGCCTAAGCATAATTCATGTTTTTTTATTTTTATAATCTAAAATTCGAAATAAATATCGATTTTTAGTGTACTTCAATGAAAAAAACGAATAAAAATTAAAAAAAATGATGAGGATTTAGAAGTTTAGAAAAAAGATAGTTTAGGTAAAAATAATAAATTCTATGGACACCACATAATTTTACTTGGCACGACCAACAATTCAAAATTTTATAAAAAAATTGATAGTGCATATATGCGTGAAAAAAGTATGTAATAATAAGCTAGTAACATATACATAATGAATTGAAATAAGTAATTTTTTTCTTATAAAAGATTTGAATTCATTTAACATTTTGATGAAAAACCAATAAATAATTTATAAATCTATAAAAATATTGATTTATTCAGTTACACTTAAAATAAAATTATATTCGCATATCTACATAATTTTTACAGGTTTACAATCCATTTAGTTAAGTTTCTACCGCATATTTATAAATTTACACTAAAATAAGTTATATTAAATTTAATTGGAGTACATGTATAAGATGAAAATCACGTAGCATTTAACTCTCATACACAACTATATTCTCCTTTTGGCCTAAAAATATTAGAAATAAGTATAATGCAGTTGTTTGAAACTCTTTCCCATTTTAACTTTTATATAATCCACGTAATAATTGAATAAAACAAAATAAAGAATTCAATTATCTTCAAAGGTGAGGGTACTTTTGTTGTTTTAATTGATATAATAATGATATTATTAAGCAAAAATGACTAAATTAAGAGAAGGGATACAAAATGTTACTCTCTCCGGTATTAAAAAATTATCATTCTAGGATTTTAATAAAAATCAATAAAACATTCGTTACAATATTAAAATAATTAATTTATGATTTTTACTTTATCATTAAATTCTCTTTCTTCTTAATTATTATTTTATAATTTCATTTTAAATTTTATTTTTTTTCTAATTAATAAAAAATTAAATTATAGATAATTTTGAATGCTACAATAATATATACGAATGATAAATAAAAATAATAAAATTTTACTTAAAATGATAATTTTTCAGTTTCAGTGGAGTAATTATAAAAAATAGTGGAAAGGCTGAAATGTAGAAAACATAAATTAATGGAAACCAAATTACAGATGAGAGAGACGGATTGTTGTTATTTTCGAGAAGCGTAAAGAGAGGATATTAAATAGTCCAGAAAGGAAAAATCAGCCATAAAAACTAGCTACAAGTTCCAATTCCACACATCAGGCGTACTATTTAATGCCACCAATTTCAATAAAGACAAACCACCCACTTCTACAGCCCCAATCGAAATTTTAGCTTTTTTTTATATTTAATTAGACACGTATTAAGTTATTAACTACAAGTATTTTGTTTTCATAATTTACTAGAAAAAGGCAAACACATCAATTCACAAAGTCTGAACTCTGAAAGGTCTGGAGTAATCTTTATTTTATTTTCATAACCGTAAAAAAGATATATACGTTATGTTATGTCATGTCATAATAAAACCTGCACAAAAAAATAGTGAAAGTTTTTACTAAATGTACTATCAAGTCAAAAGCTAGTCCAGCGCCTCTGCATTTTGAACCTTATTTTAGAGTGTATGATAAAATTAACAGAGATTTTACATGCAATTCCAATAATTTTTCATTTTGGTAAATTTTTTAAAATGAAAAATGAATATAAGAAATGATTCACTTCAATCATTTCTGTATATAATATATCTTCAAAATAATATTCCTCACATATGAGGAATGATTCATTCCTTAATTTGAAAGATTGAATAAAATATTATTCCCTTTTAAATGATTGAATAAAATATTATTACTTTTTATTTTTTTACTGTTTTTAATTTTTATTTTATTATTCTTTTTATTAATTTAATAATAAAATATTATTATTTTCAAGTGAATTTAATTTAGGAAATGAAAAATGGAAAAGATGATTAGAGGAAAAACATTATACATTCCTCAAAATGGAATTTGGAGAATAAAAAATGAGTAAAATTATTGAATTTGCTCTAAAAGCATGTTCAATGACTCCCCTGAAGAATTCTCCGAAATAGGGAATAAATATGAGAATGATTAAAAATCCAAGCATATTTCATATGATATATCCTCAAAATGGAATTCTCTATATAAGGATAACCTGAAAATGAGAAATAATTATTATATTAATATATATTTTTTAATTTTATTTTATTTTAATCTGTTTGATACCTTTAAATTATTGACAATAGATTTAATGTAAAGATATTAATATAAAAATGATAAAGTAATTTTACTTTATGAGAATCTAAAATAAGAAATGGAAAATGAGAAATATTTTTCAAATAAAAATGATGTAGATTCTGTAAAATAGAATTTAAGAAATTGAAAATAAAAAAAAATGGTTGAAGTTGCTCTAAGAAACTCTAATCTAGTGTTCATTTTACTTCCATTACATAATGACGTGTTGCCAAATTACAATTGGAAACCTATATTCCGGATAATAAAAAAAGGGTTCGACTCATAATTCAACCAATAGTATGTATTGTTGTCCATTTATTATCAGGATTGTAGGTCTCCAGCTGAAATTTGGCAACACTACAATAAAATGACCAGACTGGAGAGGCGATGAACCTTTTGAAGGCATATTTTTCTGTCACCAACTCACTTTGTAATTTTATGATGTTTGTTAGACATCCCACCTTCTTAGGGACTTGAAATTGTTACTTTTTATTTGTGTGTCAACCCATTTTTGGGTGAGCTAAACCATCCATTGATATTGTTACACACTCTTAGTGGATTTGGACGTAAAGAGATATGTTGGATATCCCACATTGCTAGTGATTTGAATATTGTTGCTCTTTACATGTGTGACAACAATCACCCGTTAAGGTACCTTTTGAAGTGAATTAGACTATTATTTACAATGTTACAAATTAATAAAGGCAAAGTAGCAATAATATACGTACAAATTTGTAAATAAGAAATTTGTTTAGAACCGTGGGAAGAAAAGTATTTTCAACAACAATGAGTAATAATAAATTACTACAAGTAGATAGTTGTTTCTAAATTCCCTGAACCAACACGTATCTTTGTACACTACTTAAAAACTTTTTTTAGAAAAAAAATGAGCAAATGAGCTTACATCAGATAAAAAGAAAAATAAACAGTGTGAACTTTACAGTCAAAGATCCAGTCTTAACCTACAACTTACAAGACATAAGAATGATCAAAATAGTTAAAGAGGGAGCTCCCTTCAGTCCAAGCACAGAGAAGAAGAAAATGAAGAAAATCTCCCGCATCATTCACACATTCCCAATAGCAAAATTACACTCTCTTTATCTATTGTGTTTGAATGAATGAGCCAGCAGATATTCCGATCCCTTCCCTTTTCCATGACTGGACTGAAGAAAGCTCCCCTCTCTTGACCGTGGTTTTAACAATTTTATGAAAATCTATACATTACTCATCACATCATTATTTGTGATTGTAGTTCACAAATTCTCTAATTTGATTCACTGAATATGATCTAGTTATTTCCTCATGCCAAGTGCGGAGTTAGATTACTGATTTCAATTAGACCAAAAATATTTGGTGCTAGAATATAAAGAAACCCCATATAAAGAGTCCTGAAAGAAAAAGGGGAGCTGAACAAGTAACACATAATCATTTGAACTCTCCAAACACACCAATTCAATTTAGTCTAAATGGTACATTAACACAAATCTTTTCAGGAAAAACTCATCAAGCTTCCAAAAGTCTAATTGATCCAGAAAGCAGCACATATACTACCATTCTCACTAATATTTTTTTATAAGAAAATATATGTTAAAGGCCACTCTCAGCTAAGAACCACAATTCTCAAAGCAATCGACAAAAGATTTGAGTGAAGGGTTTTGATTGGCAAGAACCCTAACCCTAATAGGCCTTAAACGTAGTGTACAGACGACTCAAATAAATATAATAAAACCCACTAACAACTCAATTGAAGGTCATATAATACAACCTAAACATGAAATCATCAACCAGTATTCAAAGATCCAAACTTGAAATATTTTCAAGGCCCAAGTCAAATTATTTGAGTCAAAAACAAGAAAAACATGTGAAATGCCAAAAATAGATAGATGAGAAAAGGACATAAATAATGAGCTCACTTACCAAGAAAGCCAAGAACCAGAAGCTAATTGAGGATGTACAAGTTGAATCTTGATCTGAAAGAACTAATAAATGGAGGATCAGTTGCATTGAAAAGAAAAAACTACTGTAAAACACAAAGTGCGGAAATCAGGGAAGAAGAAGAGGAAATGTCCCTTTCCTCATGAGAGTCAGTAAAGAGAAAGCGATCTACAAATCTGCCTAATCACATAAAGGAAAAGATAAAGAAAACTGTTTAGGCCTTATTTTAATTTCCTTTTTATGTGAGGGAAAAGGAAATTGTGAAGTTATTTTTTTTTTCATTGGAGAAAAAAAAAATGAAACGTTTGCTTCTGAAATTGGTGATATAAGAGAAGGCTAAGTAGAGATGGGGTTGTAATGAACTCACCTTTTTTATGGGAAGATGAAGAGAGAAAGGCTAACATGTGGGGTTTGCTTTTTGAAGAGATGATTGAGTTTCTTTTCTTTCTTTATTTTATTTAGTCTAATAATCTTATTCATTCGTACATAAAGGATCATGTAATAATTAGAGCATTGGTACAAATATTAAGTATATTGGTATAATTGAAGTTATGTTTCGAGTTCGAATCTTATACTACTCACTCAATCATAGTTAGATATGTGATCTATATCAAATCTCGATGTAATTAAGGTAAAGATTTGGGGAATTAAATGAGTAACAACAATAACAATAATCATAATAACCCCAATCTAACTTATTTCATGATTAATTCAGTTTTTTATGGTATTACCAACCCTACTTGTGATGTGTTATATAAATTGTGCTAACCCTTCGTGGATGCAGGTTAGATGTATGCTAGGATTTTTATTTCTCGAGTATTGTTTGTGTAAAAATTAATATATTTGTTGATAAAAATTGTATGTAGGATCATTTGTATTACCAAAAAAATCTATTATTTTAATCCCTACCCCTTAGGTTAGAAGCCATTTTATTTTTTTATTTTCTCTATGTGTTTACTTACCTCATTTAATTATTTATCTCTTTTCTACTTGTGAATGCTTTAAATTACCAAATATAAATCGAAAACGACTAGAAAAAAATAATCAAAATACTTTAAAGGTTGTGGCTTGAATGTAATAATAATGATGAAGTAGGTAACTCATCCAGACCCGAATCTCTATACTATGGTGCGGTTTAGGTTTAACGGATCTAGGCTGTATCGAATATCCTAGAAGAGCTGATTCAGGTGGAAACTTTGTAACGTAGGCTAGAAGTTTAGGCCCCAAGTCTTTCTAAAACTTTATTTCCTTTTTCTCATAAAACCCATGTCCCATCTCACGGGGCTGACACCTCGTAGCGACCGTGCTGGTAGAACGTCATCTGCTCACAATGGCGACTCCGTTGGAGACCGTTCTTCTTTTTAAACATAAAGTTTAAAAGACTTTGATGAGTATTAAAAAGTCGTTAAATGAGTTAATCCACTTGTAAAAAAGTTCACCAAAAGCATATGTATTAGATGGATTAGCCTTAAGGCTAGGGTGATAAATTTTAGCATGAATCCATGAAAGAATCACTTGTGACCCCATGGGAATCGAGGATGCCTAGTGAGTGGATCACTTGTTACCATATCGTATGTACCTCCCTCATTCGCACCATTGGGAGAGGCTTAGAGTGTATCGTAGTGTAACAAGAACCTTCTACTGCTAGTTAATTAAGATAATAATTGAACATGCAAACTTGCAATGTGGAATTTCAAAACTTAAAATTAACCCTAAAGGAACTCCTAAGCATGTCATGATTGATATAATCTAAGTTGAAAAATTCCATAGATCTTTATAGGTTTATAAAACTTAATAAAATAAACCTAGCATCTAAGTTAAGAGCATTACCAGTTGATGCGTGCCTTTCCTTTGGTGCGGCACTCCCTTAGAATAAATGGATAGCACTCTGTTAGCATTAGCCTCCAATCTAAGACAACCTCTATGATTGATCCACACGGATCTTCACCGATCGGAGAAACTTGTTGAGGATCTCACAAAAAGCTTACGAAAAGAAAGATGTCAAAACTCAGAAAGAAGGTAGAGTAGAAGTGAGAAACAAAGAAGCAAGAGGAGGCTATTTATAGGGAGAAGGGGAACTGAAAGCTCCCCTTTTTAGCAATGTGGGATGGGATTTCCCATCCCACAAAATGAGCTGACTATGCGGAGCTCCGAGATCCGCGGGTCAACCCATTGCACATGCCGCTCAAGTTATGCGCAGCCTCCACAAGGTAACCCTTAGAGAGCTTGCCTTGTCCCGCACGCCTAGCTTGCGAATGGGCTTGCAAGTGGTGCCAAGAAGCGCTTGCGGTCCTGCTACCTGCCAACATGCGCTGACCTAGTACCAGTGCATGCTAGTGGCCCATGAGCAATTTTGCTCGTGGGCAGCCGCGCAGCCCCCACCCGCGACATCACATTTTCGAGGTGCCCACTCGCAATGGGAAAAATTCCCTTGCTACACCCCGTGCAATTTTCCCAAAATTCTCCTTTAAATGCTTTTAACTATTAATTGGTTCAACTAATTAATAATCCATCCAAAGATTTTAACTTTCTTCATATTCTCGGCATACACTAAGTCTATAAGTTCTTCACTTAATCGGTAAGGACCCAAAGTGTGTGACCTTGTAGGATCCCAAGTATGGAGCCGTTAAAGGTTAACCTAAACTTCTGGAAATTTTAGGCTCAATGTTCTAGACCGATATGGAAATTGATAACTCTAGATAATCAAATGGGCTTTTTAGCAAAGGAGTATGATCCCTCGATACTTGGAATGCCACGTGCTTGTTACTTGATCCGGTTATGCAATAGTAACTAGTAAAATACACTCTTTCCATCAGGTTAAGTACCATCCAGTTTATTGAGCTCGAATTAAGTGTTAGCTCATATAACAGCCGCAGCCATCCTAGAATTAGACTTGTTCATGAAGAAAACCACTCACCATTATGTTTTAAGAATAACTAGAAACCCATTCAATCAATCTTATACTCTGATAAGAGGTTTATGAGTGTGTCTCTTCAACAAGAGGCCTTAAGGTACAACTCCCATTATATTAATATATCAAGAGTGATGAATCCCATATTGACTACTCGGCTTACCAACGAGTGATCCTCATTATACCTTTAATCACCCGTACAATCCTACTTGCTAGGTGTGAGCAGATGACACGGAGAGCGATGGGCCGAGAGTGCACGAATGAGAGGCACAGTCCACCGGGGTATTTAAGTGAAAGTAAAAATGTACCTCGTCGGGGACTCGGAAATTTTGAAAGAGAAAGAGAAAACATTTTAGATTGGCCAAAACCAAATTTGCCATCTCTTAGTGTAGAGTCGCCACCTGGATTAGCTCTTTCCAGGAATTAAAGTCCTATGAGACTAAAGGTCCGGGGGATGGTCCACTAAGACACAGAGATTCGGGTTTGAGATAAGTTGCTTATTTCTTATTGGATCACATTATATTACATCCATAGAAAACCGTATTTCTCAACTGTGCATATTCACACTTATGTCATTTTCAAGTCATAATGTACGATTTAATGCGCATGCGGAAAGCAATAAAGCCATACATGAAGCATTAAATAAATGTGGAAAAGTAGAAATTAAAAATTACATAACCTCGGGGGATGCAACCGCCCCCCTAGTCTATTGATTACATTTCTATAAAAATATTTGCAATACCCGAAGGAAAATAGAACCTAGGCATACATCTAACCTACATCCACAACGGTGAGCTCATGATATATAGTACAACATGATTATTTACACATATGTTCGATTTGATTTTGAGAAAGCCCGTGTGGCCTAATTAAAACATTGATGATTGAAAATTCTTATTTAGAAATAAAATGATTCATTTTATTTATAAATATGTTGGTTGTTTTTTATTAGTGAAAATGACCACATGGAAAAAATGTGACGTCTGTTATCCAGGAATAAATTTAATTCCCTTCGTGGGGTAATCTAACATGAATATTCATAACTTAAAAGAAGTAGAAAGTAAAAGGAGAAATATTACATTGATATTTACATTATAAAAGAAAGCAAAATACTTCTAGGTTAAAATTTAAGATAACATAAGAAACATGAGATGAAGCAACACTAGGAACTTAGAGGCTTACCCTTTCAGTATGAATCCACTTCGGCGTATCTGTTTGATCTCCGGGAGAGTTCCTTGTTCATTTTTTTAGTTGTGATTGTGTGGAAAATACATGTTTATTTATCCAAAAGATAATCAGACTCAGATTCTAAATTTGTTTTAGATCCGCGAATATCTAAGGATTTTAGAAGAAAAAGAAATGGAAGAAAGTTGATTTGAAAATCATAAGGTTTCAGAATCCAAAAGTGTTTTGTGTCTAAATTATTCAAAGAATTTTTGAGAGAAAATATTATTCGTAACTTTTTGTTGTTCTTTTTTGAGAAAATCAAACTTTTCTGAAATATTTCGGGGCCCCCTCAATCCAAAAAAGACCTTGTATATATAGGGTAAAATCCCGACCTCGTTGGAATTCCCAACTAGCCGGTTGGAAATCCCAGTGAGGCTCATTGGGATTTCCTGCGAGGCTCACTTGGATTTCTAGCAAGCCCTCTTGGCTAGTTGGAAACCAGCGAACTGACTTGCAGTCGTATTGGGCTTTTCCCGATATTTCTTATATTTTTAATCATTTATTTATTTTATTGATTTAATTTTTAAAAATTTAAGTCCTTCACATAAGTTGGCGATGAGGAACATTCCTATTCGGAGAAATTCAAGTAATCAAAAATTGTGTAATTTAAGGATAAAAATCTCGAAAAGCGATCATCATCGAATGCACGAGCTGGTACAAAATCCTGTGCTCACAGCTGCCCCTCATGTGATAATCGCTGGTTGCATAACCAACATGATAACACGAAATGGAGCAGAGGGATTGAGAATATACTTGACCGGTGCGGTTGGTGACTTCTTCATCCCTGATCGGTGATGATATGGGTCTTTCTTTCTAGCACCGTGTCTTCACGAGATTTCTCATTTCTTTCTTCGAAATCCCTTGGTGCTTGGTGCCCCTTGCGGGCGGGTCGACCATTTCTTTCTACGATGTCCCTTTAGTAGTTAGCAACCGTTTCCTTCTTTGGTTGCTGTTATCGTGTGCCCCTTATGAGTTTATTGGAATGGTTAGAGATAAGTGCCTGAAGCTGTTTCAAAAGCGATCCCATGTGGAGGGATATTCAACCGTTTCATTCTTTGGTTGGTGGATGAGAGTGTTTCTTTCTTCAATCATCGAGATAATCGTTCCCTCCTTTGGTTGTATTTTGATTTTCCTTAGTAGGATGCTTACTTGTTTCCCTTTGACAAATGAGAGAAGAAGTGTAATGTTAGTACATCTAATGATGAATGTTTTAATTATTTGATTGAGTTTATGCGAAGCAAAAATTTTTACCCCTTCAATCAAAAATTAAAACATGATGAGTAAATGAGTTTAATGAAAAATTCAGGGATGTCCTGAATACCGCTTCATTGTTTTAGGAGGTTTTTGTGATGAAATGTTGCTTGAATGGATTTTAGGCTTGAGTGGGCTATCACCCTTCCTAATGTTCGTAGGTTCCTCAAGTGGAGGTGGAGTTTCTTGTTTACCGAGACGGTGTTACCCCGGTTTGGCATCATCTTAACCTGTAAATGACATGATGCGTATGTAATGCATGCATGATTTTATGCATGAATAATATTTATCATATGAAGTATGTTCATCTGTTGTAGGTGTTATGGGCTTCATTCATTGGAGAGCCTTTTCTTATGCTGGTGCATGGGTTCCCCTAGGGTTTGTATTGTTGGGGATTCCATGGATGACTCCCTCAGAGTGACGACCATAGGTTATTTGAATCAGATTCAAGTTCAAAGCTTGGATTTGGTTTGAGGAGGGTCTGGATGAGTCTTTGATCCTAAATCGTATATGCGATGATCGTTTGGAAGCTATTTGCCTGAAGTGTTGGAGGTATATGATGTCATGTACTATCCAAAGGATGAGATGATGAATTTGATATTTCTTTGATTCTAATTTCTACATAGATTACCCTTATGGGTTTTCAATCTGTTGAACCTTGTCTTAATTTTTTCCTAGACCGCCCTTTCAGGTTTTCAATCTAGCAGACTCATTATTTTTTCTTTTATTTATTATTTTGGATGTTTACTTGTGATATTCTACCGTTGGCATGCAAGCAATCAAAATAAGCATATGCATAAAGATTTAGCAAAAAAGACAATCCATTGATGAACTTTACATGGGTAAAAATGTTTCAAATGATTTAACTCCTGCCATCCATTATCCCTTTCAAGTTTTCTAAACAATGTGATTTTCTCGATGTCCTAAGTTTTTTCTAAGCCACCCTTTTCGGGGTTTTAGCTCAGCGGACTATTCTTTTGCTGTTTTGAAAAGAGGCCCTAATTTTTACTTAACTAATAGAGTGTTAATTAACAGGCTAATTTATTTTTTTATTGGTACTACTTTTTACCGATTTATTTCTTTCACCTATGCATGATAGTAATTGTGGAAGACTTGGTTGGTTTGATAGATCGGCTACCGTCCATGTCCACAACTTCAGTTGTTGTCTTCTTTAGTGTTTTTTATCGATTGGTTAGTTCTCGTGCTGCTAGCTTGAGGTGTATGTGTTGATGAGTCTTGGAGTTTGATCATTTTGACCTTTGTTTGGGTGATTTAGTAGTTAGTAGACATTTCGTGCTTGGAGATCTGTCTGTCAATCTTACGTCTTTGTAGGATGAAGCAAATGCTATCACGCGTTGTCTAAGTACATGTGTTTGTCTCTCACTTTCCCTCAAGAGTTAAATCATTTAAACTTGTATGGGATCCATTTATACCTAAATTAATTTCATGACATGATGTGTCACATGTGCAAAAAAATTATGTATATGCTTATGAGAATGCGTGATGTCATCGATAGAATATCAAGCAAGTAGACAAAGTTCAATTTATTTAAAAATTCAAAAGCCTTGTGGGCAAAGTAGCTAGAAGCTAATTTATTACATAGTCATCTATTGGTTATCTTTCGTAATTGTGCCTCCTAGATTTGTCTATGGATTCAAAGTGCTCCATCCTATCCGCCTTCTCAAACACTTCTTGATTGCTCGAAAAGATGTCCAACCCAAACTTGTTTTTGTATGATGGCAGTGCGCCATCTAGAAGCTTGGTTATCATCTATGGTAGAGTTAAGCGAGCCCGAAGCCTGACCTGTGTGGCCATCCAACGCCCATTGTAAGATTTGAAGCTCTCACCTTGCTCTTGCCTTATAGCCTCTAGATGTTGCATCGTAATTTCCATTTTAGTGTTGAAACCATAATGCCCCATCATAGCTTGGGTAAGGCTATTCCAATTAGTAGCCACGTCCAGTGGAAGGTGGTTGTACTATTCATTGACTGGGTGGCCCAAGGTGATGACGAAGAGCTTGGCCATCATCTATTCACTAACCCTTAATGCCCTAATCACCGTTTGGTAATGTGTTAGATGAGCACGCGGGTCTCCAAAGCCTACATACTTTTCAAACTATGGCATTGCAAAGTTTGGGGGCAAGTTATCTTCATCCCCGATTGTCGGTTGTGTAGGGTAGGTGTTCATGAGATGGCCGTTGTGAGTGGCCAAGAACTGTTACCATAATTCCACCATTCCTGGTTGTTGGAGTATGGTGTTCCCCACGCTTAGATAAGAGCTATATTGCCCCTGGGGAAATGCTGCAAAATTGGGCAACTGGGGCTAGCCTAGAATTGTGAGGAATACGGCACACTCCAACTAGGGATAGACTGTTGGGCAACACTTTGATAAAAAGGCCCTACATAAATGTCAGCTGTCCAAGTTGCCCCGAGAAAAATTGGTTCTTGGATTGCTGCCGGAATGGATTGGTAAAGTTATATCCTGGTTGACCATTTTGAGCCTGGTTCTAGTTCAGCTGACTTTGTCCTGCCCCTAACTGGTTCAAGTGATAAGTGTATAATTACACTTATTATCATAATATTTTTACTTATAAAATGATATGGTTTAAAGTCATTTTATACTACATATAAAAGATTTCACATGGTATGTAGTTGTTTTTGATGCAAGTACAGAAACTAGGTGAATCTTGGGAGTAAAATGATCAAAGATGGAACTCTATGTAAAAAGAGTGACAAAGGTGCAAAAAGATGCGTAGAACACAAGGAATTGGCTTAGGATAGAAGTTGTCAAAGATCGACAAAGTTGTAAAGAAAAATCATGAAGAAAAACACATGACACGATCGTGACACCCATTCGCGATCACGACTTGTCATCCTTCACCGATAGAAAGTTACCAACTATTGTTCATGATCGTGACATATATATCGCGCTCGTGACTTGTGATGGTTTTTGGTAAACTCTTCTCAACTTTCAACCGCCATCAACTATCAGATGAAAAGTTTCCTTTTGGAAGTAATCCAATCATGAAAAGGTGCCTTTCCATTGAAGATGAGGATGAAACCTTGCATCCAATCATATTGAAGTGATGCAACCCTTTGCCAATGGACACAACTCTTCATTTAGATAGATGCAACCCTTCGCACTCTATAAATAGAGTCCCAAACCAACCAAGTTCATGTGTGATATGGTTGATGCATATGAAGAATGCGTGTAAGCGTAGATAGAGAGTGAAAATTGTATAGATTTTGCTACATTCAAAATGTTAGTGAGAAAAATGTATAAGTGATTCGATTCTTATTTCGATCATTAGATTTCTCCAAAAATTCAAGCGATTGTTGTATGAGTGTAATTGTAAAGCACTTATCAATAAAAGTTTCTATTCTTCAATATTCATTTATTCGATGTTCACGAAGAATAGCATCCTAGCGGAGTATCTGTATGAGTTGAGACCGAATTCATAGTAGACGCAGGAATTGCGGGAATTGACGACTCCCATTAAAGAGTGGATACGGTTTGATCAACTTTAGCTTTCACTTGCACACCTGATAAGTGTATAATTACACTTATTATCATATTAATTTTACACATTAAACACTATAGTTTAAGTCATTTTTATACTTCATATAAAAGATTTCACATGGTATGTAGTTGTTTTTTATGCAAAAGCAGATACTAGGTAAATCTTGGGAGTAAAATGATCTAAAGTAGAATTCTATGAAAAAAGAGTGAAAAAGGTGCAAAAAGATGCGTGGAGCTTAAAGATTTGGCTTAGGGTCGAAGCTGTCAAAGATCCATGAAGTTGCAAGGAGAATTCTGAAGAAAAATGCAATTCACTATCGCGACAATCATTCACGGTCATGACATGTTCTTCTTCAGAACAAGATTCTACCAATAAAAGATTCACTATCACGACTTGTATATCGCCATCATGACTTGGATGATTTTCTGGTTTTATCTTCTTAACTACCAACCAAAAGATAAGTATGATCAATCGCCATCAACCGCCATCAACTACCAATGAAAAGACACTTATCAGAAGTCAACCAATCATGAAAAGGTGCCTATCCATTATGGATTAGATTGAAGCTTCTCAACCAATCACAATGAAGTGATGCAATCATTCACCAATAGACGTGACTTTTCGTTTGGATAGATGCAACCCTTCGAACTCTATAAATAAGGTTTCAAAACATCACAAATTTCATGCATCACTGTGTAGTGGATGTTGCAAGAAGACTAGGGTTACATATAGTGTGTATATAGATAGAGAATTAGCTACGTTAATAAGTGTTAGCGAGAAAATGTTTGAGTGATTTGAATCTTTGTTTCGATCACTAGATTTCTCAATATTCTTGAGTGATTGTTGTATAAGTGTGCTTGCAAATCACTTATCAATAAAAGTTTTCATTCTTCAATATTCGTTTGTACGATAGTCACAAAGAATAGCATCCTTGCGGAGGTTCTGTACGGGTCGAGACCAAATTCAAAGCAGACGCTGGGATTGCGGGAATTGACGACTCCCATTAAAGAGTGGATATGGTTTGATCAACTTTAGTTTTCACTTGCATACCTTACAACTTTGCTTTGCTTTCTACTTATACTTTCTATTTTGAAGTTTATGATATTTCTATGTGTCATAATGCGTATTTCGTGCTAAGTCTTTTATATTAATCAAGTTATATGCGTTGGAGTTAATTTTAAGAGTAGTTTCAGGGTTAACAATATCATGTATAATCACTAGATCTGTGATATAACGCTGTTTAGTGAGCCAACATTTTTGTAATGGTAACTTGCTAAATGTGGCTATGTGAGAGCGACCCGTACTAAGCATAGTATTGATGTTGTCCAGGTTTATATGATTGTCTTAATTCGTTTGCGCTAGGTTTAGAAAAGTTATTTCATGTGTTGTTCTGCAGCGAATAATTGAACATCTGGGTGTTTTGAACTGAGTCTGTTAGATTAGTTTAGTGAATCGTAACATATTTGTTGAACTTGCATGTTTTCTCTTCTATCCTTATTTCAGAGGGAAAATCTATATATTTAGATTCTCTAATCTTTCACATCTATATTTACTTATTCTTCATTCTAACCCTCCTACCCAAAATATCAAATTTATTTTTATTTTCTTATTTTATCTTCCTTGTTGATATTTAAAGCTAGTCTTTCCCTGTGGGATCGATATCTTTTAAAACTACATCGCAACTGTATACTTGCAGTTATCATCATTTTTCTATTTGATAAGAGGTACTGACAACACCTATACTTTATGTGAACAAGTTTTTGGCACCATTAATATATAGCCAACTCTTTGCGAAAAAGTTATTAAACTTATCAGTAGAAAAGTGGGTAACAAGTTTTTTATGCCTTTGCCGGGGAAGGAAATTGCGTTCTAGAGATCAAATTATCGGGGGAAAGCAAGTACGTTCTAGAGATTAATTATATCTATTTATTTCATTTCCTGAATATACAATTTTCTAATTTTATTCTAGATATGAAAAGATTATGAAATAATCATCTTGGAGGTGATACGTCATAATATTTCATCTTAATTCTTGACAAATAGAAGATTTTGTTTTATTTTCCTATTCGCATTCGCGACTGTCTATCGTGCTTGTGAATTAAAACTTTTTATATCTTTTTTTTATAGTCACAATCGTGACCTAGGATCACGATAGCGATGTGAGCGAAAACTGCAGCAGTTTGAGCAATTTTTCAAAAGTTTCTCTCAAATTCTACATAGAAGATGTGATTCTCATAACTCTTCACTTTAGATATTCAAAATTCCTTTTCTTTCAATGAAAACTTCTATTCTAAACCTTGAAATCAATCAATCCTTTTTCATCAAAATGGTTCACTCAAACAAATCTGTTCTTATTCCTCCTTCAGACCTACAAGCATGGTATGAAGCACCTTTTCCTATTCACTCTCGAGAGGAAGGTGATCATTTTGAAACCATCAGAGATGTAGATTTCACTAGTTCTTATGTCATTCATAAGAATAGTTTCATTCAATTAGGAATCTACGAGAAGGTAATGTATTACCTCGGAATCCTAAACATGGTTCTCTATTCCTCTATGAATATTGGGAACAGTGAAGCTAACTGTAAGGAAATGCTGATTTCGTTAGTATGGACCGATTCTAAGATGAATTGTTTGGAGTTTCGACATTAAGGAAAGAAGTATAAATTATCAAGGAAGAAGTTGTAGCAGAATTTGGGGTTCCCTAAAGATTGTTACTACAAAATGCTTCCTGGTTGGGATCCACTACCAACTTGGAACCGCCTTATTGGAAAAAATGATTACAAACAGGAATCTGCATGTAGCCAGTGGATCCAAGACCCATGTTTGCTCACTCTGCATTTCTATCTAAGTAGTGCACTTTTCGATAGATCTAGTTCTGACATAGTCATTCCTGAAGAATTGTTTATCTTGGAAGCAGTTTGGAATGGCTTACCTGTGGACGTATGAAGAATCATGATGGGGACTCTTATGTCTGTGACAATTGATCATGGTAGAATAGTGTACGGGTGTCGAACTATGGCGAATTTGTTAGGATAAATTGGGAGATTACCTTGTTGTACAGAAGTCTTTATCGATGAATATAAAATTCCGTAGTTAACTACGGAAATTTTCTTCAAGCAAGGATTTCTAACTAAGTGTATTGGTGAGAATGGAATAACCTATGATTAGAAATAGTGGGACGAATGAGTAGAAACCGATAAAAAGCGTGAAAGAGAAATTGCTAGGGAAGAAAGGAGTAGTTCAACCAATCTTAAGAGAAAGTTGAATGAATTATTGGAGGAACAAATCTCTATTCATCGCAAAATTAGCAATATCCATATTTTGGTATGTGATGTTGAAATGGATTTGCGAGAATCATGATTTAAGATTGATCAGATGATTGAGTCACTAACTCCCTAAGAATAGTTTCCTTTCCTTTCACGATTTAGAAAATTTGTATTTGTAGATTTCAGTTTGTTTTGTGTTTAGTATTATTCGTGTTTGTTTGATTGTTTTCTTTTGTTATGTTTAATTGTAAATAATTGTTTTTATAAATGAAAATAAATTTGAACAACAAGATGTTGATGTTTAATTGCTATCATCACCATGATTACTCAAGGTATAATAGTAAATATTTATCGTTTGTATTTAAAAAAGTTTGTTTGTGTTTGTGTTTTTAAGTTTTTATAGGTGCAAGTTTAAAAATTGAAGAAATTTGAAGAATAAAGAAGATCGCGACCGCGACTCAATTCACGCTCGTGAACACTAGATATCAAAACAATATGTTTCTATCGTGAAGAATGTCAAGATCACGACTAGCCTTCTCGATCGTGACATAGGCAAAATATAACTATTATAGATCGCGATCAGACACACGATAGATGTCCGTAACAGCCATTAACAGCTAGTTTTGAGCCTAAACAGCTAAAATCCCATTTATGACCAATTAGAGTCCCATTGTACCTCTATAAATAGGTCCAAGTTGAACCCTAGCCACCACATCTTCTAAAAAAGCCTACAAATTTCTGATTTTCTCATCTTCTGCATTCAAGCATCTAAACCTTTTCAAACCTTTTTACTTCAAAACCAATATGACTCGTGTGAAAAGAGCAGCACAAAAGAAAGGAGCACAATCAATTCAAGAAGAATTTGATTGTCCTTTCCCATTGTGAACAAGAGAAGAAGGCAAAAGATTTCAAAAGCTAAGCAAATTGGATATCCCCGGGATGATATTCCTCGATTTAGTCTTCTTGGAAACTCTTAATCTCCATGAAGAGATGGAGATCTACCTATCGGCTCTTGGTCTTACAAGATTTGTGACTTTGCACTTTCCTCAAAATCGAGATTGGATTCTTGAGTGTTTGGTAACATTCTATTTCAAAGATTCAAGGAAGAGGGCAATACAATTTCGTAAATAAGGATAACAATACACCGTCACAAGAGAGATGATGGGTGATTGGTTCGGTTCCAAGATTGCTAATTCATCTAGCATGACGAATTCATTTCAACCTAATCAAGTTTGGGCAAATTTATCGGGTAAGAGAGTCTCGATCCCAAAAATTCTCCTAATAAACTTATTAAGGATGAATGCATTCTTCTTCTCAAAAAATACCTTGCCACTTCAGTATTTTGTCGATTGAGGATTACAAAGGTCCAAAAGAAAGACTTGTTTGTTCTTTCTTGCTCTTTGATGAAACAAAAAGTGGAATTTGTGGATATTATATGGGATATAATGAAGAAGAACTCTATGAGCATGAGAAGCAAGATTGGAGTGGCCGAGATTATCATTGCAATAATCTTGGGTGCTAGAGAATAACTCCCTTATGTCCAACAACCGGGTGAGTATTTTTGCTACATGGATGGAAATTATTTGAAGAACACCGGACTACTCAAAGAACACGAAGGTGTTTATTCTTTCTACTCCTATTCCAACCGCATCAAGAAACTCAACTTGACTCAAGAAGATTCTTCCATCAAACCATCAAATCCATCCTTTAGCCGTCGTAAAGGAAAAGCCCCGATGCATGAAATAGAAGAAGATGATGAAGAGGACGAAGAAGCTCCGAAAGATTGGAAGGCAAGCATGCAACTTAAATTGGATAATTGCCTAGCAGAACTTGGAGTTATGAAGAAAGACATAAAGATTCTAAAGAAAAGTAATAAATCGATGCTTCGGAAATTACTTTCATTCTTTAGAAAACAAAATTGTCAATTCACTCCTAGTCCCCCGGATTCTCCTTCACAATAGAAGAGGCTTATTCTTTTCTTCACTTTATCTTTTACAATTCTATTTTTAGACTAGCTTTAGTTTAGTTTTTGATTTTTATGATGTCTCACAATGAGGACATTGTGTTCTTTAGTGTGGGGGGGCATTTGTAAAAATCCCGTAAAATCCAAACAAATTGAATAAAAATGAAAAATCGAAGAATTTGAAAATTTTTCTTGATATTTTTGTTAATTATACATTATCATTTCTTATACTTTACTAATATTTGTCTAAGGTTATTGTGAGTGTTAGGTATTCACAAGTTTGATGTTAGTGCACAACATTTATCAATTTGGCAAGGATGAGTGGTGAGTAACATTCAAGAGCAACATTCCAAGTAAGTTTCGATATATATTTCGATGCAACATGAATTAGTATAAGTTATATATTTTAGTTTAATGCTTCCGATAAGTTTAAGTGGAGTAATATCTAATGGTATTCTTACTATGAGTTTTATATGCAAATCTCAAATAAGTCCTATAAGTATTGAGTATATTTAAAGTGTTAGGAAACTATAGCCATAATACTTTGAAATTGATCAATAAAGGATGAGGGTATTAAAGAAAAATCAAAAGAAAGAGAGGATAACCAATGAGTTATGCAAAAGGTGAGGAATGGTACGGAGCAGAAACTGCAA
>CATIWQ010225491.1:0-30656 GCA_949673415.1 Euphorbia schlechtendalii | reverse complement strand
TTTTCACTCTTTTTTCATAGATTTCCAACTTTAATCATTTTACTTCCAAGATTTACCTAGTACCTGCATTTGCATAAAAAAAACTACATACCACGTGAAATCTTTTATATGAAGTATAAAAATGACTTAAACTATAATGTTTAATGTGTAAAATTATCATGATAATAAGAGTAATTATACACTTATCATCTTCGCATCAGAACCTAGTAGATGGGCTAACAAAACCATTAACCTAGGTTAAGCATGACCATCATGTTAACGAGTATGGCATGAAGCACATGGGCAATTGGCTCTAATGCAAGTGGGAGATTGTTAGACATTATGTATGCCTTAGAGGCAATTAGGCCGATATATCTTTGTTATTTATAAGTGTTTGTTTAAATTATGTATCTCGCTGGTGTCATCTATAGGTGTTATTATATGTGTGCATTGATAAGAAAAAAATTCATGAATACTTCATAGTGTGAAAGTGTGAGGATATAGTGGGAGCTAAGTGGTGTGAGAACTGCACACACGGGTTACTATGAATAGTCTAAATATCCCTAGTCATAGTTTCATTGAGACTGGACATCAATGAAGCGAACAGACTAGCATGTGTAAGCTTACTCCTTGGATTAGATACAAGCAACCGATCTCACGAGTTGAAAGTGGTACCTTGAGTTAACACATGAATGTATTTGGGGTAATACATTGGAGACCGCTATGAGATAGACACTCAGAAATAACTATATCCATGTGTTGGTGTCATGTCTTATTGCAATAGCAATACAAGTATCCTCGAACCTGAGATACCGGTTACCTTATGTAGGATTTGATATACTTTGGGTCATACTTATTCATACCCTAGCAATCAGGATGATACGGGTGTTTATGGGTATAGTGATGATCACTCGTAGGTAAGCCAAGTAGTCAAAATGGGATCCATCGCTCAGGATGTAGTGATATAATGGGAGATGTACCTTAAGGCCTCTTGTTGAAGAGATACACTCATAAACCTTTTATCAGAGTATAAGATTGATAAAAAGAGTTTCTAGTCAATCTTGATATATTATGGTGAATGGTGTTCTTCGTGAACAAGTTTAATTCGATAGCTACGACTATGACATTAGCTGACACTTAATCCAAGCTCAATAAACTAAATGGAACTTAACTTGATGGAATGAGTGTATTGTATTGTTTACTATTGCAGAACAGGATCAAGTCACAAGCATGTGATGTTCCGAGTATCGGGGATTATACGCCTTTGCTCGAAAGCCCATTTGATCGTCTAGAGTTATCAGGTTCCATATTGGTCTGGAACACTGAGCCTAAAGGTTCCCAAATGGGAAGACAAGTTTATGTTAACTTCTATTGGCTCTATACTTTGGGATCCTATGAGGTCACACACTTTAGGTCTTTACTGAACTAAGTAAAGAACTTATAGACTGGGTCTATACCAAGAATATTAAGGATGTCGAAATCGTTGGATGAATTATTCATTGGTTGGACTAGATTAATAATTAAAAGGATTAATGGAGAATTTTGGGAAAATCTACACGGGGCGTAGCAAGGGATTTTTCCCGTTATGAGTGGGCCCGCGAACACGGGTTGTTCATGGGTGGGGCCTACCCGATTTGTGGGGGCAATGCAAGTTGCCGCATAGCCCGCATATGCGGGCTGTGTGCGCTGGTTAACCTGCACAAAGCCGGAGCTCCGCGCACTAACTCACTGGTAGGATGGGAGAAATCCCATCCCACATTGCAAAATGAGGGGAGCTTTGTACTCCCCTACCACTTTAAATAGTGGTCCCCTTCTCCCTTGCAGAGGCTGAGAGAATTAAGAAGATGAAGGAAGCAACAGATGTTGAGAGAGTGAAAGCTCAGTGTGCTGAGCTCAAGAAAAGAAAGGTCGCAAAAGCAAAGAAAGTAGCAGAAGAAAAGGCCTTTGAACTAGAAAAGGTAGTATAAGAAGTGCCCATTGCAAAGCACAAAAGGGGTACCAAAATTTATACCAAGTTCATTGCTGAGAAGTCTGTAGCTAAAATAGTAACAACCAAGAAGTCTACTACTGAGCAATCTTTAAAAACTCAAGATGCAGAAGAATTAAGGGACACTGAAGCTGTTTAGGATCAAAATACAACCATCATTCCTTCTTCACCAGCCTCTCCATAAAAAGAAGAGGTAAAAACATTTTTTTATTTACCTATCTTATGCACACTAACCAAAACCCACACATCTCCCTAAACCAAAACTAAATCAAAACACATCTCTCACCTTAACATATTACCTCTCTAATAAAAACCAAAACACCTTCTTCTTCTCCACTAAAAACAACCTCTTCTGCTTCTCCAAAACCAAAATCTCTTCTCCACCAATTTCACCCAAAACCAAAATCCCTTCTCCACCAACTTCACCAAAAACAAAAATCATCCCTCCATCTAGTACTTCACCTAAATCAATCATCAAACCTTCTAAGAATTAAGCTCATGGAAATCTAGATGTTGAGACATCTAATCAGCATGCAAAAGAGTAACGCACTAAGATAAATTGTATAGCCAATGAAGTGACCAGGTTAAGATAATGAGAGATTGTCATAATCATGAGGATGTTGCTTTCTACGAGAAGCTGAGACTAGTACCATATTTGCTCAACATTCACTTTATATTTGATGTCTTTATATCTATGTTTCGATTCTCTCAACATTGTTCTTTTTTGCAGAGTAAAGATTTTGGTAAACTAAGCAATGCAAAAGCTCTCAGTTTACTCAACATGGACTTTGGTAAACTGATCAAAGCAAAAGCTCTCGGTTTACTCAACATTATTTTATCACAACACATCATTTGTAATCATAACTTGCGATTAAATTTGAAAATAGTATAAAAGAAACTATTTTAAGTCATTCACCCCTTCTGATCGATTATTAAAGCTAAACAGAACCTGCACAACCCTTCACCATCTCTATCTACCAATACCTCTGCCACTATGAGCTTTGTTTGCTTTACTTTCACCAATGGCACCACCACCACTAATACCATTACCTATGCCACGCCTACCGAACCTGACATTTTGAGGGACCTAGTCAACATAATAAAATAAAGCGATAAGCAGGTCCCTAATAAATAATATTACAAAAACTTAGGTTCTTGGAAAAATCAGGAATTGAACAAAAGAGCTCTAGGATCTTTATTAAGTGACTTACAATTTGATATAGCCCATTTAATGTTTATTTTATACTTTCTTCACATAAAAAACTGAATATTTCTGAGCACCTTCTAAACATGGACTCTAGATGATCGCACCTTTGTGCATCTTTTGTAAGGCCTGTTATGCTGCGTACCTCCCGCTCCACATCGACTGTCACCACCACCTTTTGCAATGAAACATGAAAAATGCATTTTTTCGATATTTTGTTTTATTTGAAAATTGAAAAGTAAAATATTAGAGAAAATGAAAAACATAAAAGTGTAAACATTTTCCAAAAACACTTTTTATTTGATTTGCACCCTTTTGTTTTAGTTTTTTTTATAACAATTATTTCAAATAATTAAGTAGAAATTTAATTTCAAATCTGTAATTATTATTGTCTATTTTTTAAACTAGCATATATAGTCTCCAAATATACGTCAATTTATTTAAACTCCTGGTCAACTTTCTTAAGAGCATCTTTAATAGCTTGAGTATTCCAAATCTAGGTGTTATGTGAAATAGAATTTATTTTTGATGATGTGGCAATAATCTTAAAAATAGACAATGTTTATTCATAAGATAGAATAGTATATTATCTATTCTATTTTAAAGTATATTCATTGTAAACAATTTTTATTTGGTTGTCTGGATCTAGACAATCAAATAGACATTATCTACAATTAATGATGATACATAGGTGCCACATGGGAAGATGTGATAAACAAGATGTATTTTCAAATCAATTGTCTATTCCTTCCTTTATGTCAAAATAATTTATAAAATAAACAAGCTACTAAAAATGCTCTAAATTATCGTACTCCACCAGAAAAGTTCACTCAAAATTCTTGGATACCACAAAATGGTTCATATTTAGAACATGCAAAATTTTAATAATAGCTTATTTATGACAATAGCAAGTACGTTTCGGATCATTTAATAGGATTTAAAAAAATTTTATAGGGTGGGTATAATTACTTATATACGATTATAATACTATTTGATGTCAACTCTTACCAAAATATAATAAGAAAACATAACAAATATAATCAATTTTAAAATAAAAAGAAAATTATATTGGAAATGTTTTTGTCGCACATGTTAAAGGAAACATCATTATGCACATAATTAGGTTAAAAATGTATAGTTGATGAAGCTTTTTTCTCATACATAATAATCTAGCCCACCTTTTACCCTTACCACAATCATTATTAATAAGAAATCTCAACTAATACTAATTAATTTGAAATTTTGAGAAATGAATGCGTAGGTGTATATATGTATATGCATATATGTATATATACACACACATATACATACATATACATATACATATGTATATGTGTTTGTATATGTGTGTGTGTATATATGTATGTGTATGTGTATGTGTATGTATGTATGTATATGTATATGTATATATATATGTATATGTATATGTGTGTATAAAAATATGAATTATTTTATTAAAAATAATTCATAAAAAATAAAATATAATAATAATTATCAAATACAAAGTATCATTTTTTTTATTTGAAATTAATAATTTAATTCATTTACCTTGAATACTTTTAAAAAAAATTCTTAAACTAGATATACAAATATTCGGGTCTCTTTTTGTCATGAGTCCTATGTCGTTGCACCTCCCCCTCCACATCCGTTGTCACCACCATTTTATGCAATGAAACATGATAAGGCATTTTTTTCAATATTTTGTTTTATTTGAAAATTGAAAAGTAAAATATCGGAGAAAATGAAAAATATAAAAGTTTAAACATTTTTCAAAAATACTTTTTATTTAATTTGCACCCTATTGTTTCATATTTTTTACAATAATTATTTCCAATAATTAAGTAGAATTTAATTTCAAATTTGTAATTATTATTGTCTCTTTTTTAAAGCCAGCATACATAGTCTTTAAATTGGAAAAGTCTACGATATATGACATGTATTGCAATATACGGTAAGATTATCTTAATAATTTTTAAAAATTAATTTTATCATATTTACCGTTTATATATAAGGAAATACTTTAATATTTAGACTTCTCTTTCCTAATTCAATAAATTAATGCATGCGTGCCATATGCTGTAGATTCTTCGCTCCAAATATATGTTAATTTATTTAAACTCGTCTTCAACTTCCCTAAATTCTCATACTCCAGAAAAGTACACTCAAAATTCTTGGGTACTAACGATGTGGTTCATATTTAGAACATGCAAAATGTTTATAATAGCTTATTTATGTCACATAGCAAGTACGTATCGGAACATCAAATAGGATTTTAAAATTTTTATAAGGTGGATATAATTACTTATGTACAATTATAATACTGTTTGATGCCAACTCTTATCAAAATATAATAAGAAAATATAACAAATATGGTAAATTTTAAAATAGAAGGAAAATTATATTGGAAATGTTTTTGTCAGCACATTTTAAAGGAAACATCATTACGCACATAATTAGATTAAAAATATATTGTTGATGAAGCTTTTTTCTATTTACATAAAAATCTAGCCGACCTTTTACCTTTACCTCAATCATTATTAGTAAGAAATCTCAACAAATACTCATAAATTTGGAATTTTGACATATATATATATATATATATATATATATATATATTGCCAAAAAAATTTCATAATCCCCATTCTGAAAAACAATAAATTAAGCTTATCTTTTATTTTATTTATTTTTTCTTGTGGTAAATGAGTGCAAAATTGACAAAGGCAATCAACACCAAACAAGGTGAAATAAATTGTCTGATTAACAATAAATTTGTACTTGAACTTGTTTAAAAATTACTCCTGAGTTCTCCATTTCAAATTTACTATTACGAGTATTTTACACAAAATTGCATTCGTCATTCTTTCTGGGTTTGTGTCATTGGAAAATTTTACATTTGAAACCTAAAATAATCTAATAGTAATAGTAAGTTAGTAACATTGTGATAATTTTTTTTGTTCCAAAATATGAGGCACTTATTTTCAAGAGATGGTAATTACTCAAAATAATATTCTATTTCAAAATTCCATTATTCTTTTCCATCTTTCTTCTATTTACTCGTATGTTATTTTCCATAGTATTAAATGCACAATTTGGGTTGGAAAATTATGACATTAAGGGTAGATCGGTACTTGCATACCTTATTAACTGTGTTATTAAAAAATTTGAAATGTGTAAGAGAAATGGAGAAGTAATTAGTAATTAGGTCTTGTTCACTTCAACTACAATTCAATTAACTTCAGTTCAGTTTAGTTAAGTTAAGATAAGTTAAGTTAAGTTAAGTTAAGCTATATGCAATTATAAATTTACACTGAAATCTGTTCAATTCAGTTAAGTTAAGTTTGGTTCAGTTAAGCTTTCAGAAGTTGAAGAGAATATGATCTTAAAATGAAGGAAATTCTATTATCCCGAATTGTAAGTCTCCTTCCATATCTACAATTTACATATTGACATGTGACGAACATGTAAGAAAGATAAACAAATTAGTAAAAGAAAGAAAAAGAAAATAAGAATAAAAATAATTAACATTAATATCTATACGAAAAACATGGAAAGAAACACAACATCCTGAATAATAAATGTTTTTCCGTACTTGCAAACAAAGTCCCAAAATGTCGAATTTGATTTGGGCCGGATAGAATAAGCCCACTAATCGATAATGGATCACGACCGTTGATCTCGATCCAACGAAACGCTGTCGTTTCGAAACCATCTCGTCTACTCCGATTCATGCAAAAGAGTTTGCGCTAGACGACACATCAAACACCAACAGAATTCCAATTTACTTCATTTATCTTGATTTTCGTTGGCGATGGAGATGGATTCCCTTGCTAATGGCAATTCTGTGCCCTCCACTCCACTCACAACCTCCCCAGCCCCTCCGGCAACCACCGCCGCATCATCAAAACTCTCGCAACTTACTGAATCTCTCAAATTGGAGCACCAGTTTCTGCGAGTTCCTTTCGAGACTTACAAGAAAACGATCCGATCTAATCATCGTGCTGTCGAGAAGGAAGTTTCCTCCGTCATATCTGGTGTTAATGATGCTGCCAATTCTAACATCTCCAAAGACGACGCGGTTCAGCAGCTTACCACTCTTGTTTCCAGATTGCAGGGACTGAAAAGAAAGGTATTCTATGACCATATCAGTGTGAATTGATGATCAATTTGTTTGTTGTCAGCCAATTTGAGTTCTATTCTAGAATTTATTCTGGAAAACTTTAAGCTAGTGAATTGTTGGGGTTTGTGCTAACAAATGGTTCTCTTGGCTTCTTGCGGTACTTAGACCTGTGATTTTAAAATTGGATCCTTTATGAGTTACTGAATCAATAAATTATTGTAGATATTTCTCACTTTGGGTATTTTTGAGTGAGAGAATTGACCTAATTTTATTCTGTAGTTGTAATTTTGTGGGTTTGCATAAAGTGATTACTATGATTTTGACCTTATAGTTGGAAGAAGGTAGTCGGGCAGAGCACTTGCAAGCCCAGAGGTGTCGAGCTCGCCTTGACCATTTAGAATCAGTAGATGGAGAGAACCTGCCTGAGTGGAGCAACATGCGTTTGAAGAGGATTCTTGTGGATTACATGCTGCGAATGTCCTATTACGACACTGGAATGAAGTTAGCTGAAAGCAGCAATATGCTGGTAATTCTGATTGATAATTTTATTGTATGCTACTGCATGTATTGAATTTTTTAAGATTTAAATTTACTTTACTCGGTTCTTGCTGTTAGACTTGAGCTTTTCTGGCCTCGTTCATGTCATTCATGTGTGCAATTATCCCGAGACTTGTTTTATTTCCACTATTTGTGGTTTATTTTTGGATTTATTTTCGTGGAGTCAGTTAGATTTGATTTTGTGTAATGTCATTTTGATTATTCCTGAAGCAACAAGAAGTGCTGTTTTACTAAGTCAATCGCGTTTTAGAAAATATATTGTTTCCCACAACTTATAAAGGTGATTAAGGAACAATATTTTAGCTTTTTATACTCTGTTTTTTATGACAAATGAATGCAGGATCTTGTTGATATTGATGTATTCCAAGAAGCAAGGAAGGTTATCGATGCACTTCAGAATAGGAAGGTGGCCCCTGCATTGGCTTGGTGTGCTGATAACAAATTACGGTTGAAGAAGTCAAAGGTATAAACTATTCATTCCTTCGAAGTTCAAACTCCTGTTTAAAGTGGGAACTATCTTTTTTCCTTTTATTTATATGTATTTATAGCTAATGTTATAGAGTGGAGACCCAAAATAGGAACTTATCATTCTTCCTTGAGATGTGAATTCCTTGTATGCATCCTCATAAAAGTTGGGACTTGAAGGTAGTTAGCATGATTAAGGTTGGAGAAGTGGAGTTTTAAACTCCGCATTCACTGATATGTATGAACATGGATGACCTAACGTGAGGTTTGATTTTGTTATAGTAACTGAAAACTTATAATTCTCTTTTCCTTGTTTACTTTTGCACCATATACCATGTGCCATGAAATTGAGTTATCATTGTTCGTGAAACAATATAATTTTTCTTTGTCCCACATTTGGTTCCTTAGACATATTAACAATGTACTTTAATATGTTGTCACTTTGTTGTTTTATTGGAAAATATTATTAATTCCTTTTTCAGTTATTTCTCATTAATAATTACTGAAGCTCTTACAAAGTTCAAGCTGGACTAAAATCATGTTTTCTTCTTTGATCTGCATTAAAAATTTATGGGACACCTTTATTTGTCCTTTATAGAATGGCTATGAAAATACTTATTATTATCTCCTCACATTATTATTGGGTCCGTTTTTATTCTTGTTGCTTTTTTATGATGGTAGAGCAAATTCGAATTCCAGTTGAGACTTCAAGAGTTCATAGAGTTGGTACGAGCTGAAAACAATATCTCTGCAATTGCATATGCTCGTAAATATCTTGCTCCTTGGGGAGCGACACATATGAAAGAATTGCAGCGGGTCATGGCAACATTGGCTTTTAAGAGTCATACTGAATGTTCAACTTATAAGGTGAGTTTTCAAATGTCAAATGTTCAAGGTGATATTTTCGTAGTTTAACAAGTGTCAGGTCAGCCAAGATGTTATTTGCCTGTACACATTATTCTCATTTAAAAAATAACGATTCTTAGATTATTTGGACCTTTTCATGCATTTTTTCTAAACCTGAAAGCTAAAACAGCCTAAAGTATCAATCATTTTCTGGTACTTCAATTGCATCAGCTGAGGGTCAAGAGTCTATGTATTGAAGACACAAGGGTTCTGAACTTGCTGTTTGAGCTGCATATTTTCATTGGTTGATGTTTTGTTTAGAATACTTGTTGAATCTGCTCACATGTTTCTCATTAGATTTTTCTGAATCTCTGTTGGGCCGTGAATTTACTTTCTTTGAAGTTTAAAGTAACTAGATGTTTGAAACCTGATGTTTCCCAAGGCGTCAGCTCAAGTTTATATACTTTTTGGGAGTTCTCAAGTACATCTGTTCTGATTTGATGCCTAATATTTTCCTTTCCAGGTTTTATTTGAGCCAAAACAGTGGGACTACTTAGTGGACCTGTTTAGGCAGGAATTCTGCAAATTATATGGCATGACGCTGGAGCCATTGCTGAATATATATTTGCAGGCAGGCTTATCAGCGCTAAAAACTCCGTATCCTATATTACTCGACTTTTTTTTCTATTAGAATCTAACCTCTCTCTCTGGGCAAATACCATTTCCTCAATCCTCAGCTTTTTGCAAGTTGCCAGAGTTGATCTTTTTATTTCTTGTATCTAGAAATAAGTATTGGAGTTACTTTTTTATCCCTCTAAAAAGGCTAAATGCTTCAACACCCCCCTAAACTTGACAACTTTTATCAGATGCCACCCTGAACTTTCAAAAGATCTTGTTAGCCTCCTGAACATGGCAAAAAGTGCACCAGCTAGCCCCTCAATGCCACATGTCCGATTTTGATTGGTTTTACTTTTTAAAGATTGACATTTTTCTTATTTTCTCTATCTAATCAAAAGTTGACACATGGCATTAAACTTGTGCACTTTTGGGCTTTGGCATGTCCAGGGGGCTAACCTTAATTTTTGAAAGTTCAGGGTGGCATCCGGCGAAAGTTGCCAAGTTCAGGGGGGTTGATACATTTGGCCCTCTAAGAATGGCATGATAACACTGCTTGATTAGAGTCTAGCTCCCTGTACAAATATATTATATGATCCTAATATGAGCCATGAAGTATGAGACTAATGTTTCACTTTTTTGGGCAAGTGTGCTTTTTTGTTCGTCTTGACTATCTTAGATATTGTTACGAAGATGACTGCACGAAAGAGGATCCACTGTCACAGGAAAACTTCCGGAAGTTGGCAATGCCGCTGCCATACTCAAAGCAGCATCATTCGAAACTCGTTTGCTACATAACTAAAGAGCTGATGGACACAGAGAATCCACCCCAAGTCTTGCCCAATGGATATGTCTACAGCACTAAGGTTCAAAACCAACCAATTAGTTAACATACGAGGTTTACTTTTCACAGTCGCATACGTCTGGCTTAAGTCTTCTTTTGTTGTGGGCTTCACAGGCACTCGAAGAAATGGCGAAGAGAAACAACGGGAAAATAACTTGTCCGAGAACAGGATTGGTCTGCAATTATAGCGATGTGGTGAAGGCGTATATATCCTGAATGAAGAGAAGAGAAAGATTCAGGCAGTGTTGGACTTGTGTGAATATAGTGAAACTTAGAATGCTGAGTGGCAATGTTTGTTTATTCCTCGGAGACCTGCTGCTTGCTTGTACATATCTCCTTTAGAACACATGTTTTTCTTGTTTCGTTATCTTTGAAAATGTTGATATGTGACTTTTTATGGTTTAATATATGTTTTGCTCCTGTTGTGTGTAGACTAGGATTGAATAAGCTATATTTGGAACTTGAGATAGTTTGGCTTTCACTGTGTGAATATCAATTAATGGAATAATGGTAACAAGAGTTGGAGCTGATACAAATGACAAGGACCCAATTTGATAGCATCTAAATGCTTGGAAAGGGGACCCAATTGAATTCTCCGTAATGTTCTGGGAGTTACCCAAAACCAGTGTTTTAAAAATCTGTCTCCCTAGTTGGATGGTCTTAGGCGGTGGCTTTATGTAATAATTCCTTTTTCAAATGATGCGTTTTAAAAATTGGTGACTAAGAACTTGAAATTTTTATCAAAATGTTTTTACACTTTTTGTATCAAAATATTATAAACCATTACAGTTTACTTCATAAAATTTAATATGAATAATATTATGATATTCATTAATCAATAAATACTTTTACGGCATAGCTTCCGCCTATTAAACCAGGCCCATTGAAACTATTAAATAATTATTTTTGTTACTTTCTAAATCAAATTATCTGATTCTTAAAAGTTAAACTCAACATGTCTATTATCTTAAAACTCAACATGTCTATTATATGATTTTTACTAAAAAAACATGTATTGTGATTTTCTTAATAGAAAAATCATCCAATCTAAATTAATTTTAAAATTTGAAATTAAAAAATTTTGTTGTACCTTAAACAAAATGAAAGACAAAAACTGAATAAAAATTCTAATTTCAAAATTACCTCTATTTTTTAATAGATTACATTTGGTTTGTGAAATGAATATTTTGTGTAGAAATGAATAAAAATATGTGAAATATGACAAACTATTTATGTTATATTCGTATTATTTATTCATAGTTATTACATTTCTCATAAATAGTTATCTTAAGTGAAATAAAAGAATTCACATTGTACCAATAAGAGTTGTTCTATATGACGAACAACTTGGTATCACTTAAATAAAGTTTCATGTTCAAAACTCACCCCACCATAGCTAGTTGTGCGACCCGGGTTAGATCTAAACTGTCAACGTCCAACATAAATAATTAATATTTCATATTTTACACTTTTTCGTGTAAAGGTTTAGAGCATGCTCTTGACTTAAAATCAGCTCAAACTCTACATATTTATAAAAATAAATAAAGTTGGAGCATAACAAGCATTGTTTAAATGATGGTTCGGTTCATTAACATATATCGAGTCCATGATCGGCAATAATTTGAATCGAATGTAAAATATCAACATATTTTCTTTATTTTGTAAAGATATGGTGAGCTCGAATATCTAATGCACACTCGTTGATGTGCCAGTTAGAATTCAAAATTCAGAACTGAAATGGTGATTGGTGGTGGCATCCTCCAACCACATTGCTCTCTACGCCGCTTCCTTATCTTCTCTCGTCGTTTCTCCTCCGTCTCTCCACCTCAGGTCTTTCACTTTTCTCATTTCTCTCCGCTATTTCTAACCATTTCATTGTTATCACTTAACTTTGCAGTAAGATTAGCTTGTCGCTTTATCCTTTTAGGTTTTCAATAATTTGGATGAGCAAACTGAATATTTTTTGCCTTGGTTGGAGAGGAAAGCGGGTTTGCAAGTTTCATCCAACCTCTACATTGGTAAATCCCCTTACGGCAGGTACTTTTTTGTGTTATGGATCTCTCAATTGCAATTTGTCAGAAATTATACTAAATTGGGTAATCTGATGATGGATGTCTGCCTTCGTATCACTGGTTAGGTAGTACAACATAATTGATTAAGTACTGTGCAGATAGTAGAACTAGGGGAATTTTGAGACACTGTGTGAATATTTGTGGTATTTTGAAAAATGCTTGTATATGTTCAGTTACAGTAGGTATATTTACGGAGCTTATATCATTCCCTAAACCAGGGATATTAGTGTTTCTTTTACCCTTGCAATTTAATGGATGGTCTCCATATGCACAAGCAGTATGCTGGTAATCATCCTCTACAAATATATTTTCTGTTGTGAAAATTTGTCCAACGAA
This sequence comes from Euphorbia schlechtendalii, assembly GCA_949673415.1. Classification (NCBI taxonomy): domain Eukaryota; kingdom Viridiplantae; phylum Streptophyta; class Magnoliopsida; order Malpighiales; family Euphorbiaceae; genus Euphorbia; species Euphorbia schlechtendalii. The sequence goes on along the minus strand of CATIWQ010225491.1, from coordinate 17,633 downwards.
TGCATGTCTCTCTCTCTTATATAATTTACATCTAATTATGATATGTACACACCCAGGTCATTATTTGCTTCTAAAAGCATACAAACTGGTGACTGCGTCTTGAAGGTTCCATATTGTGCGGTATTGATGTATTTTGCCTTTTCTGTTGGAAGAGTAATTTGATGGGAGTATCCCATAACATGTAGCAGTTAGAGTTTACTTGCATGAATTTGCAGCAAATAGCATCAAATAGTCTTCTCCCTGAACTTTCAGCGTTGTTAGATGATAGAATTGGAAGTGTTGCAAAGCTTGCTCTTGTGCTTTTGGTTGAGCTGAAAGTTCGCAAGGTAAATCATAATATATTTTCCTTATTAAAAATTATGCATTTCACCGAAGAATAGTTTTTGAACATACACATGATTCTATGCTTCATGAGAGTTCTGGTTTATTATGCTAGAATTTGATGAGTTTTTTTGGATCTTGTGGCCCCATATTAAGTGATCAAAGTAACATTAGAGGATATTGAGGTATATGCGATATTTCAGGAAAAGTCATGTAGAAGATATATATATTTTGACGTTGAGTAATTTTCCATCATATTTTGCTTTCCTTTCTCACTCTGAAAGTTAGGGTATAAAGTCGCTGATCTTTGTGCTTTGAGGGACACAACTCACCTCTTTCAAAGTTAATCTAGTTCTTCATTAAGCATGAACCAATAAAAGAGCAGGAATCAAACATTAAGGTTTATTTTCCGGCATATATGCCTCTCTAAGCACCTCAAGTTATCTTTGCCGTGATTTAGTTGATAATAGAAAATTATAAGTTCGAAACGTAGATTGTACCTACTTGATTGAGTCCACTGTTTTCTAATGCAAACAACATCTACTAATGATTATTTTCCCTCTGCTTTCCATTGATAGGAGGAATCTGAATGGGCCCCGTATATCAGCTGCCTTCCTCATCTTGAAGAAATGCATAGCACGGTGAATACATTTTCTCGAAAAGAAATTTTCACTCACCTATTTTGAATTTTCCTGCAATTTTTCATCATCTTTCATTTGCTACTTAATACGTAGTGAAATGGAGCATTTTATTGTTTCTGATTTATTTGGTGTTGAATCAGTGTTTGTATAGTAGTCGAGAGCGCTAAGCGCACCCAAAGTGCAAAGGTCTCGCTTCTCGCTTAAGCGTATAGCGCTAAATAAGCGATCGCTCAGGAAAAAAAAGCGCACTAGTTTAAAGTTTCAAAAAATATATATGGGTATAATAAAATAATAGAGAATAAACACTTAAGTCTAATAAATATTCAAATCATCACAAGTCACACTAGCAATCCATAACAAACATTTAATATAAAGGCAAACATTGATAATAAGTTTTAAGAAATTGAAAATCAAAGACACTAATAATCATTAATCCCCAAAACATAGCAGATTTGGCAGCAGGGCCACAACTACAAATCATTATCTTCGTCGGTGCTTTCACCATATGAGTCATCATCATCAGTTTCGATATCTTCCAATTCTAAAACTGTTGATTTAGTTGCGGCAGCAATGTTTTCCGGCAGTGAGATGAAGGAGACTATTGAATTGTCACTTGTGAAAAACGGCTCTTAAAATCCATATTTGAGTCAAAGTGGCCACTTTAGTTTTATTAATTAAAAAACAGGAAATTTAGCTTTACAAAATAAAGCGCTCTCTGGCGCATTGCGTTTCACATAAAGCGAGCGCTTTATGCTCGCTTAACCAGAATAGTGATTTAGTTCGAAGCAAAGCGCTGGCAGTGTGCTTCGCTTTAGTGCTTAACCGAGCGCCTCACTCGCTTTTGATAACTATGTGTATACCCCCTTTGCTCTGCCTTGGCTTGTTGAATTGGAAGACTTCTTACATCTGTATGAAACAATTCTTTTTACTTCGAACATTACACCTACTTTAAACAATGGTAAAACAAGATTTTTTTTATCATACTATGCTTAATTCAATATATTTATTTTGCATCTTACAGTTGTGAGGGTCAAACTTGAATGGATTAGTTTTTAGCGTTGTTTCGTTCTAACTTATCATACATTTGCAATTGCATTCTTTATTTATGTTATGCTCGTAACATTAATTTTGAATCCTTTATCTCTTACTAATCACTATATTACCTTTGATTTTAGAAAAAGTCAATTCATAGTATGCATAAAACTGATAAACGCAGACATTTAAATAATATTGTCTTGAAAGTTTATGCTTAACATTTAAGCTAATGCCATAAAAAGACATGTACATAACAGAAAACAGGTGTAGCAGTGCTGATTTCTGAGAAATCTTACCGAGTTAAAACTGTTTAGTACATGTGTCTAATTTAATACCAGTCTTATCCATATGAAGCCTTTCAATCTTTGACTTCCATTGAGACTTTTGTCTGCTTAATAGTCATTAAAGGCTTGAAAGCCTTCACCTAAATCAGGATTTCACTTTCTTTCAGTATGTTTTTAATTATGTGATAAATCAAGTTTTTTAATTTTATTTTTAAAACGAAGAGTTTAATGCATGTAAAAGAACACCTCTTAGTCTTCTGAGACTTATGCTGCTTGTTAATAATCAGATACTTTTTGGTTAAGACTACAATTGGTCCATCAAATTGCTTCCCTTTCCTTTACTCTACTGATTAAGCAGAACACAGGTTGGAATTATTTCAGAACAACTTTTGCAATTAGCATGAATAAGTTACGTAAATTTCTCAACCAAGAGACTACCAGGAAAATTAGAAGATCTAACGCTGCTGAGATTGAAATTTAGTAACTATGCTGTTTTGTGGAACTACTTGCTTAAAGTATAATTGCATAGTCAAAGCAATTTCATTATAGTTTTTTTTTACAAAATGGCCTGGTATTACATTTAACTTGAAGCTGATCCTAGATTGGTATAGTTATACCTTACATTCAAGATTTAATGCAGATATTCTGGAGCAAAAGTGAATTGGACATGATTTCTCCGAGCTCTGATTATGAGGAAACAATTAAACAAAAAGCTCAAATAGAAAAAGATTTCTTAACAATGGAGCCGGTGAGTCCATTTGCTTTTATAATTGTTGATTTTACAGGCTACGTATCTGAAATTCAAATGTTGCAGATTTGAACTGCAGGTGTTTTTACTTGTATCAACTTCATTACACACTTGTTCCTCCTTTCACCAGATTTAACCCACTCTATTTTCTCAGTTCATTTATCGAACTTGGCTTTTGATTAAACAAACAATCCAATACTTCGAATTGCTCAATCAAGGTTTCTTTTGATGTTTTGACTTTTAGAACTTATATTATTCCAAACAAGTTCTTGATATATTTAATAAAGATCTAATAATGTCCATCCATAATCTAGGGTGATGGGCATGTTAGTAGATGTAAAATATTCATTCTGGCTCAAGTCTTGCAGATGATCAAGTGGAGAATAGTTATGGGGCTAATCTTTCCACTTGAATGGCTCTATGTTCCTCGAAAAAAATGTAAAAGTAACATAGATAGAAAGAGGCGAAATGAGAGATGATTGTCATAAAGATAGTATTCTATTTATAATTTAGGTAATAGCCTAAAAGAGGAGTTTGGTTTTATGATCTGGATTATTGGAAGAAATATGTGTTGGTATCTTATTTCATATTTTGACAGAGTCGTGTTTACAGTAAAAGGCATAATAGGAATGTACAAGGTCTTGCAAGTAGAGGGTAACTATTGGGGAGGTCTCAGGTGGTTGGGAAGAGGCTTAGCGCTGTGGAAGCAAAGTTGTCCTTTTGTTCATTCTAGTTATCTTTTCCTTTAGCTCGTTTATGTTCTAAATTCAGTTAGAGTGCTAACAGCTCATCAATACACTGTTACAACTTCTATTTGTCTATTTCATTTTATACCATATTTTGTAACGTATTTTTCATTAAGATAAGAGATAAACATACATAATTTTACAACACCTAACATTATTGATTCGGACTTAATAGTAATGCTCCTTTTTCTTGTTATTTGTGTTATATTAGCTTTCCCCTTTGTAGATTCTTGAGCACTACCCTCAAATTAAAAGGAGATTCACATTTCCAGATTTCATGCATGCATATGCTATAGGTGAGAAACTTCTTATTGTAACCTTTGCCATTCTCTGTTTTTGTTAATGGTACTTACAGTTTTGAACATAAAAAGCTTTTACTACCATGAAGACCATTCATTTATCTTTTTATGCTCCCTTTGAACTCTATAGTCCTAATTTTTATTAGTCTGCAAACACTAAGCCATTTTTGTCGCTCTTGATAGGTGTTAGTATAAGCTAATCACATGGCTAATCCTATAAGTATATATGGACTGGATGATGGTTCTAATGACGAGCTTCAGAAAAGCCTGAATTTCAATGTGACTGTTCTTTGTGGATAAAAAATTGGAAAGCTAAATTCATTTAAATTTGTTATCGCTGTTTTATAGCACCAACTCTTTTTTGGAGTATACCAACAAATAGTAAAAGTGTTTTTGTGAAAATGACAGTTAAATCTCGAGCTTGGGGAAGCAGAACTAGTGCATCTCTGGTAATACCTTATCATGAAGTTTAACTTGAAAACATTATCTGAATTCAATATGGTGTAAGAGCATGTCCATTTTAAAACAATAATATTGATCAAAATGCATAATTAGAATCCATTGTATTTATTTATAATTAGTGCATAACAATGGATATGATCTGAAGTAAATTATTGATATATTCATTACTAAGTAGATTATTTATATTGAACATAAACGTATATTAACCATTTTCTCCTTGTTCAGTGTTTGCATCTTTTCTTCATTGTACATGTATGTTGAATAAAATATATCTGGCATTTTACTAATGACATGTACATACAATATCGGAACTGGTTGATTATATTATCAAATTTAGTTGGCATGTAAAACTTAATATTGTTAATATATTTCATTTCTTTCATTTTAAAAACAGATATGAGCATAAATATGAGTTGGATCATCTTTAATGCATTAAAATTTGGATATGAACATGAATTTTTAAAATCAGCTGGATTAATGGACAAAGCAACATTTAAAAATCATTTACTTAGTGTTTTGAAATCTCATTGTGGGTGAAATGCAATTCAATAGAATTTCAGTTGCCAATTTTGATGTTATAAGCAAAAATATGAAATAATCTAACAGTTCTCTTATATTTTAAAGTAGCCTGTGATGTAAGAACTAAAAAGTTAAAATAAAAGATTTTGTGATAATTCAATCGGGGGTAGCTTGTCTAAGACTTGTGCTTTGCTCCTGTATGAATTACTGACTTACTGTGTATTAGATACGTTTCCAAACATTGATAGGTAAAATATTGTATTGATATCTAATAAATAAGTTCAATTCTTTTCTTGTTCCAAACAAGGGGTGAATAAACTGGATTAGACTATATTTTGGTCAGGTCCAATTCGATCACAACTCTAGTCTTGCATGTTTATTCTTCAGAAAGCTTCTGAATCACTAGATTATTCTGTAGATCCCATTTGCAGATTTCCTCAACCATGATGGGTTTTCAGAAGCTGTTGCATTAAATGATGAAGAGAAACAAGTCTCTGAGGTATGCTATTTATGTATACATTCTCAACTTTCGTCCTCTCTCCCTTCAGAAGCTGTTGTCTATGTGTGTGGAAGCTTTTTTTGTTCTTGTCGTTTTCTTCTAAAGTTCCATCCTGTGTCATTTCTTCTATTTGCAGGTCATTGCTGATCACGACTATGCTGCTCATGAAGAGGTCAGAATGTTCCATTTCCATTTAGATAAAGAATTGCCGTTCTAATTGAAAAGTGACTAATAGTTTAATGAAGCTCAACAAAATTAATCAGATTGATTCGAACAAATGCAGGTACTGATTAGGTATGGAAAATTTTCAAATGCTACACTGCTGTTGGATTTTGGGTTCGCACTTCCTTATAACATCCATGACCAGGTTAGCTTTTGGTCCGAAGTCAGAAGCCTGTTTAATTAGATTGTCTTGCATGTTGCAATGACTTTTTATACATTAATATTAGAGTGTCCCAGTTGTTGATGCTGTTTATAGTTCCGCTGGCTCAGTATCATTTATTTTGAATTCTTAAAAGATAACTGTCTTTTTGTGAGAACGTTATCATCTCATGCTTCAGTATTGCTTCCTGTATCCTAATTACTAAGGATACTTTTACAAATGAGGTGATTTCTAGGTGAAGATAAAAATTAATATACCCCATGATGATCTGTTGCGGGACGCGAAGCTGGAAGTTCTCCAAAAGCATTGTTTACCGACATTTGAAGATGACAATGGCATCAGCTCTTCGTGGGATTCTTTTGTAATCAAGTAAGTACTGAGCCTTTCTTTGCAATTTGATTGAATAACGTAAATGCTTATGAATAATACAGTATGAAATGTTCTCGAGAATGGTGATAAATACAAAGTTTGATGTCATATATCCTTTTAATTCGACAAGGATTTGTGTGCATAGCATATCCATAAAATTGTATGAAGAAGGAAAGAAGGTACTTGTGGTTGGCATGAAATGCAAACCTATGATTTCGGAAGCCAAGAATGTAAATCTTGAATTTATATGATGTTTATGCCTCTTATTACTCCTAAAATAACAATTGGTGAAACTATTACGTTGTCTATGACTCTATTTGTGTCTTTTGCAACCTCTAGGAAGTTTTAATATTGTATCATCATATTCTCTAGAGACTGACAAAAGAATATTCGTTAAAAATTCTCATGCACTAATTTCTGCTACCAGAACGTATTGGGCATGAGGAAAAGTCCTTTATATTTCAATGGCTATGTTTCGGTTACTAAGCATGCTCCTACAGACAGCGTTATAATAACTGTGCTAGACATTTCCCGCTTTTGGATTGGTGAAAGATGCTTCTTGATGGATTAATCGGTATTCAGGGAAGTGAAGTCTATTTTAGGAAAAGGGAAGGGTCTGCCACAGTCACTTCGTGCATTCGCTCGTGTTTTGTCTTGCACTTCTCATGAAGGTGTGTTTACTTTTGAACTTTATTGTTTCACTTGGTCTGAAACTTATGCATGTCCATTCCAGTTTGTGTTTTTTTTAAAAAAACTTTTACTTCTGTTTGATTTTCTTAATATTTAAAGCGGAATATTCAGATGTACGTGATTTGGTTGATGAAGCTGCTCAAAATGATGGCCGTTTGGCTCGTCGAGCTTTGAAGAATATTAGTAGAGAGATCGAAGCACACGAGTTCTTGTTGTTAAGAATCGATCAAATTGTTGAGGAATACATAGTCCACATAAAGGTATACATTGTATGATTTCTCCTAATTTATTGGTTCCAGTCAAGATTGATTTCTTTTGTTTAAGGGCTAAATTTAGCATCAACATTGAAAAGTTGAAAGTTGAAATTCATTTTAGCATTTCAGTTTTTTTTATGTATAGAATTTAAACCTGTTCATCGGGAGGGCTAGGCCTGACTTGGTGGGCTTTTTACAAAAAACGTTGGTCCAAGCCCGTATTTTAGAACTTGGGCTCGGGCCGGGCTAGCAAGGTCATTCCCAAGCCTTGCTCAAGCTCATGAATATTATTTTTGTTATAAATTTTTTTATTGAATTAATAGAAAAAATATAAAGAAAAAGTCAAAATATGTTTAAATTTTAAATATAATTGCGTAGTTTACTTAAAATCTGTAATATTTAGTAACATTTGTTGTAATCAATTATAAAAATTTAATAGGATAAAATATAAAATCTTAAAATAATTATAAATTTAATGTATAAATATATAATAAATAAATAAAATTATTCGTCGGGTCGGGCTTGGGTATTTATATAAAAATCAAACCCGGCCCATAAATCTTCCGGCTTGGATGGGCTTGGGCCGGGCTTTTTTAAAAAAAAATGTCCAAGCCCGGCCCATTGAAGCGTGCCCGGGCTGGGCCAAGCGGGTAACCTGGCTTGCGAACAGGTCTAAATTAGAATTATGAATTGTTCCGTGGAGGTCGAAGAAAAACATAATCACAAGACTATTATTTTGTTAGGATACCCCATGTAAAAAAAACTGTAGGACTCCTCAACTTTCAAAATTTTCATTCTACACCTTAACTTAGCAAAAGTGCACTAGTTTCCTCTGGTTGGAGAGGAAAATCCTAAATTTGACAATTATTGAAAAGCCAAACCATATTTTAATTTTTAACACGTGGCGTTGAGGGGGTAAACTGGTGCACTTTTACCAAGTTCAGGGGCCCAGGTAAAGCTTTTGAAAATTGAGGTAAAAGTTGCCTAGTTGAGGGCGGTCGTGATGAAATTAGCCTAAAAAAACTTGTCTGTTGTTATTTGTGGTGCAAATTGCAGGAAGTGGAGTCATATCATTGGGAAGGAATTGAATATCGGAAGCAAATGGGTTTATACCTCCTCAAAGGTGAGCTTCGTGTCCTTAAATCTGCATCTGCATGGCTCAAGAATTACTGCACATTGTTGTTGTAGTAAATTCTATGCATTATTTCTTTGAAAAAACAGACTCTGCATTATGGCTATGGGAATAATGAGTATTAGTGAACCCGGTAGGCTATGATTCTGTGTTCGTAGTTTTGATTCACTGTTGTAGGTTGCAAATGTAGGGATAACGAAGTATCTCAAAATCACAACCCAGTATGCTTGTCTAAGCCGCAAAAAGTGCGGAATATTTCATATCAAGAAAATATCTTTATAAAAGAGTTGTATTCTAGTGAACTTTTTATTATAATTAATCAATTTATATGTATTCGAGTATTTTATTTTAAACGCATACTATTATTTTTTATAATATAATGCATTTTAATTGAATTTTATATTTTAACGTATCTCACAAAACAAAAACTATATAAAGTCAATTAATTTTTACAACTAGTTTACGCTTAGGCTCCAGAGGCCCCAACTGTGTGACTATGGTCTGACTTTTTTTTCAAACCCTGTATTTTTCTACAATTTAATAATAGTTGGCATGTTGATGCCTGTGTTTGGTAAAGTTGTCGCTGTTGTGAATTGTTGTTGCGGTTTGTGGTCGCGATTAATGTTGCCGTTTGTTGTTTATTATTTGCAGATCCGTATTTAGTGTTTGGAAGAATACAATGTACAATTGCTGTTAGAAATATAAAAATGGAATAAAGTAATGAAACAATAGCAGTGAATGCGTAAAAAAGAGCTTTGTACCCATCGAAGGGTGATGAATTTTAAATTAATTATTTGCTATTGTTTTTCTAATTTAATGATATTTATAACGAAGAAGAGTAAAAACGAAGAGTTTTTAAGATTGTCGTATGATTTTGTGATATTTTGAGAGAGAAATAAAAGTTTTATGTGTTACATAAGAGGTAATTATTAATAAAGAAATCAAACCACAAAAGGAAGTACTGATTTGGATCAATGTTTCAAAAAGAAGTTAAAAGTCTCATTAAAAGGATACTTTACATAGGTTTTATGAGTAACTAAGCATTATAATCTATTTAGGGTCATTATGGTTGTTTATTCTTAAGTTTCTTTTCTAAGAAGTTTCATTTTCAAGTCGGACAGTTCATAATCTAATAGTACGAAGGATAAAAAGTGTTCATAAAAGTCAAAATATGTAATTTTATAAATCTAATAGTACGAACGATAAAAAGTGTTCTTACAAGTCAAAATATGTAATTTTATAAAAAATTTGTGATAATTATTTATTGGGATAGAATTTTGAAAAGTAATATTAAATTTTTAATTTTTAAGCCAATAAAGGACCTCTTTTTATCACCATCCAAACGGGTCATTGTATATTTGATTTCTAACATTTTGAAATTTCCTATTTTCTAAATTTTACTCGTAATTTAGTGGATATAAGCTCTTCAAGTCATGCTCCCTCCATTTCTTTTTATCTATCGCTTTTTTTAAGTTCATCTCAATACCAAGATTCAATAATTATGATAGTAAATATACTAATATACCCCTAATTAATACTTCTTCACATCTTTCCATGTAGCATTAATATGTCTCATTAACTACACTAATTAACGTCATTTTTAAATTTGTTAGAACAAAATACTTTTATTGTTATTTAATGTAATTTAGAATTTGGAAAGTTGCAGATTTTATTCATTTCCTTTAAACTTAAATTTCCCAAAATTGATGGCGCCAAAGTGTTTTGGTAAATGATTTTTTCCATCTTCAAAAATTGTGGCTCAAAATCAAAATTTAAATTTTGTGAAAAATTCTTTCCTTTCAAATCCAAACTCATTTACGTGAGAAATATTAGCAAAATGGAGCCACAAACAAATACTCCTAATTCTGGTTTTTTTTATCTTAATTGCAATCCTAATTCTCCATTATTTGACAAATCTTCTTCAAATAATTTTCTATTTGATTTAAATTGTGAACCACTTTGTGAAGAAGAAGATGAACATTTAATCGTAGCACAAGAGTTTCATGAAGGAGAAGAAAATGAACATTTAATCATAACACACGAATTTAATGGAGGAGAAGAAGATGAGCATATCAATGATGGTCTGGTGGAGGAATTTGATCAAGAAACAACCATGAACACAGGTATTTCATATTCTGATTCATTAAAATTTTAATTGCTTTAAACTTATGGATGAACTAGTTTAATCATAGTTTTTTGTGGCACAGATGGGAGTGTTATAAATATAAACAGAAATACAAGTAATGATGAAAAGAGAGCCATATATACAAATCTTGTACAAAAAAGTGTTGCTGGAAAATTAAAGAGAGGTGATACAAGAGAAGTGGTATCGGTATTTTCTGTTTCAATCCGTACAGTTCAACGAATTTGGAAGCAATCAAAGACCTCTCTTATTATTGACGTATCACATAGAAGAACATCAAATTGTGGCTGCAAAGGATTTCAAGTGGACTTTGATCGGATTCGTGAAATGCCCTTGCAAGAAAGGTCCACTCTTAAATCATTATCTTATTCTTTAGAGATAAGTGAGAGCAAAGCATTTCGTTTGTTAAAGACAAGACATATAAGATGAAATACTAATGCTATTAAACCTTCTTTGAATGAAAACAATAGAAAATCTCGCCTACAATTTTGCATATCAATGCTTGAAGAAAGTAGCATACCACATGAACCGATATTCAAGGGAATGCATAACATTGTTCATATTGATGACAAGTGGTTCTTTATGAAAAAGAGATGTGAGAGATATTATTTGCTACCTGATGAAGATGAACCGATGCGAACCTGTAAGAGTAAAAACTTCATCGCAAAGGTAATGTTTTTTGTAGCTGTTGCTCATCCTCGATTTGATGCTCAAGGAAATGAGGTGTTCTTAGGAAAAATTGGTGTATTTCCTTTTGTCACGCAAGAACCATCTAGAAGGAGTAGTGTTAATAGAGTTGCGGGCACCTTAGAAACTAAGCCGATATGTTCAGTTAATAGAGTAATAATGAGAGCCTACATGATTGAAAAGGTAATACCCGCTATCAAGCGAAAATAGCCGAGGGATGAAATAATGCACCCAATATTCATTCAACAAGATAATGTAAGGACGCATATTGATTGTAATGATAGTGAGTTTCGTGAAACAGCTTCTCAGGATGGATTTGACATTCAATTAGTTTGTAAACCTCCTAACTCTTCGGATTTAAATGTTTTGGTTCTTGGATTTTTCAATGCTATTCAGTCCTTACAACAAAAAGAGTCCACTACTACAATTGATGAACTTATTGATGCCGCAATGAGGTCATTTGAAAAATTTTCAGCTGTTAAGTCTATCCGTGTTTTTTTTTACATTACAGTTATGCATGATAGAAATTCTGAAAGTGAGAGGTTCACACAAATACAAAATCCCGCATATAAACAAAGCAAGGCCAGAAAATATTGGCAACCTTCCTGCTTAGGGATGGCAACGGATCCCGGACCCGGTCCGGATTCGTGGATCCGGATCCGTTTTTTAGGGTCCGGATCTCAATTTTATAGATCTGTCGGATCCGGGTCCGGATCCAGGAAACGGGTCCGGGTTGGGATAATGAAACCCGGATCCAGACCGGGATCTGTAATTAAATATTAATTGTATTTTTTTATTTATTATTTACCTCGAAAATATTGGATAATTAATATTATTTGATATCCACGTAAATCCAATTGCACGAACATAATTAAATGAGCATGTAAACTATCTAAAATAAAGTGAAATGTACAAGTATGGAAGCTGAAATTAAGAATTTGATGTTAATTAAATAGAAACATATTTTTAATTATACTGTTAAAGAAAGTAATTTAACTAAATAAATTAAAGATGTGGAGAGCATGTAAATGGATATGCATGAATTGTAGTGTGAAAAGAAAAAAAGAAAATAAATAAAACTAGTAATTGTTCAATGTTCAAGTTTTGGTTTATTACTAAAATCTTTTTAATACAGATAAAATTATTCCTGCAACTCATAATGTCTTAAAAAGAAAATCTTACTGCAAAAAAAAACATATTACAGCAAGTTTTAAGAACTGTCCATTTTAATATTGCACAAAATAAGGGAAGAATGGATATTTTCATGCCATTAATCAAATGAATATATTTCCATGGAAATAAGCAATCAAATAAGTAAATAAATTTCCAATTCACATCATACCACAATACAGTACTACTCACTAAATGGGAAGATCACATTTCCATACCTACAATACAAATGAATAAATTTCCATAGATATAATCAATTAACCAAATAAGCATCACGCCACAATATATATTTTCATAACTAGAATTGATAAATCAAATTACCAAAATTTGGAAACGCATCATGGACAAAATATAACCAATTAACCCTCCATCAATATATTACCAAAATTAGAAAGAAAGTTTTCCATGTTACAATCAGAAGCATAACAGGTTAAAAACAATCTGTAAAATTAGGCAAATATATAGTTAACATTGTTTTAACTGTTTGGAGAAGTTCAAAATCCATCAAAATGACTTTCACATCTTCCTTTGGCGACCTGTTTGTTTGGAGAAGTTCAAAATCCATCAAAACGACTTTCACACCTTCCTTTTGTGACCTGTTTGTTTGGAGAAGTTCCAAATCCATCAAAACGACTTCCACGTCTTCCTCTGGTGACCTGTTCAAATCAAATGTTGGCTCTGCTTGTACATTCAAATCAATCTTCGGCTCAGATTGTAGATTGAAATCAAGCTCCAACTCAGGTTGTTTTGCTTCTGTTCTACTTTCACCAATCTGCATTTGTACTTTGAAAGAAGCCGTCTCTCTCTTTGTTCATCATACAACGGATGAATAAACTTTTCATATTCTTTGTCCACTGAAAAAAGAGAAGAAAAGTGGGAATAATTAATATGCTGAACTTATTATGGGTAAAATGGGAAAAAAATAAGTACATTGGAAAAAGGAAAACGTTAGTTAAAATGAAAAAAAAAAAAAAACTTTGCAAAAAGAAAGGGAGGGAGTATAAGTAAGTCAAATATGCAATTTTAATATGTGTATATAATTGTGAGCGTATGGCGTTTTCCAAAATTAAGCACAAAACACGAAGTTCTGTTTTTGTTGGATCAAATTATGATGAAAATGAAGTTGACTTCAACAGATCGAGTTTTTGTACGAGGAGCAATTAGTTTAAGCGGCTGAGTGCTTTTTTACATTTTTATTGGTGCTTGACATTTTTTACCAGGACTTCACTGATGACTGGTCTTATCATAACATAATTTTACAAGAATATGCATGCTTATATTGGAGAAATGTTCATTATTAATATGAAAGAGAGTCAACGCCCTATTTTATAAAGCAAATGTTCACCTCCGCCAGAAAATTACGGTATATTGATTTTGCGTTGAACTCAAATTAATAGTACTTAAACGTTTAAGAAATAACAAACTGATTAGGATGATGAAATTAAATGGGTACTGAGTACACTCTTAATTAGGTAAGTTTTACTTGAGCTTGTTTAAGGGAAAATAATTCAGTTTTACTGAATTTTAATTAAGTTATAGCTTAAAGTAGGAAAAGATGTGTGCTGAGTATTCTATAGTTTATGCGATATAACTCGCCGTGTGCTGAGTAATTTTTACTCGGCAAAATATTGAGTATAAATGAGACACTTAGAATAGTATGACACTTGTGCTTTTAACGTTGTCTGTAAAAACAGAATATCTCCTTTGATGATTTTCATTTGAAAAGCACTGAAATCAAGATGGATATTCATGTGGTCTTCACATCCAAAAAGTGTAAGTGCGGAATGTTGGAGATTACTCACAAGCGTCCAAGGCAAAAGGCATCTCCTGACATGCGCCGTTTTCAATGTCACTGCAACGTCAGCAAGTCAGCCAATATCAAACTTTCACGTTGCATCTCACGCGCTTCTCTCTCAAACGAATTTGCTTGAAGAAATGAGTTTTTAACGCATCAATGATTAACGGATTAATCTCGCACTTCAACACTAGAAATCGCTGTCTCTAAACGTCCTAGAATTTGTTTCATACGGGCATATTTGAAAGCTGTGAAGAGAAGAGATTTTGAAGAATAAGTCAAGATGAGAAGTTTGCAACGGCTACTTCTAGCATCTACAACTATAAACAGAAGACTGAATCAGACGTTCAAACTTGGTGAATCATCTCTAATTTCTTAAGAGCTGAACACTTTGTTCGATCAATCCCAGCATTCAGAAATACCAAATTCAAGCAATAAAAAAGCAAACATTCAGTTTTCCATCTGTTTGAAGAGAGAAATCAGATTAGCTTAGAGTCTAGCTAAGCTTAAACATCGTAAAAGGATTCATTGCTTTTTATAAGTTGACATTCTTCATTATTAAACTTTTCAATAAAATCTGTGAGTTAGTTTTAGGTGCCTAAAACTGAGTATTGAGTGGTAGCTAGAAAAAAGAGTACTTTCTGTAGGTTGTCTACCCGTTGTAAAGGCTTCTTTGCCTATTGAAGGAAAGAAATCACTAGTGGATTAAAGCTCGGAAAAGAATCCGGGGACTGGAGGTTGGCTAGGGACCGAACCAGGATAAATTTGAGGTGTACTCTTTCCTTAATTCTTTATATTGCCTTTATAACTGCTTTGCTCTATTGGTTAATTAAGACAGTAATTGAACATGCAAACTTGTAAGGAGAAATTTCAAAACTTAAAATTAACCCTAAAGGATTTATTAAACATGCCATGATTGATATAATCTAAGTTGAAATAAACAATAGATGCATATAAGTTTATAAAACTTACAAAAGAAACCTAGCATCTAAGTTAAGGGCATTTACCAGTTGATGCGTGCCTTCTTTTGGTGTAGCGCTCCCTTAGAATAGTACTCCCGTAGCACTAACCTCTAATCTTAAACAACCACTACGATTGATCTACACGGATCTTTACCGACCAAAACCTCTGTTAAGGAAGAACCCTTGGTAGACAGCAACTGCTAGACCGCTCGAAGACCAACTTGAAAAAATTAACTGAGAAGGCTCACTTCAAAATAAAAAGATTCTTCTAAAGAATTCTTGCGACGTTGGAGAAACTCACGGAGGATCTCGTAAAAAGCTCACAATGAAAGATGTTAAACTTAGAAGGAAGGCTGAGCTGAAGTAGTTTAAAATGGAGAATGGGGTAGCTATAAATAGGGAGAAGTTCAGCTCCCCTTTTTTCCAATGTGGAATCGGGAAAATCCTATCCCACATGCGGGTCATCCACGTGGATCCCTAGGATCCGCGGGTTGACCTGCCCACAGCTCGCATACGCGGGCTATGTTGCAACAACATAAGGCAAGCCCTCTCCCGCAAGCCCAGCTGGCGGTGCTGCTACCCGCTAGCGTGCGCTGGCCCAGTGTCAGCGCACGCTAGTGGCCCGCGATCAATTTTTGCTCGCAGGGCAACCGCGCAGGCCCCTACCAGTGAACAACCCTTGTTTGCGGGGCCCACTCACAAAGGGAAATTCCCTTGCTACGCTCTGTGCTATTTTTGCAAAATTCTCCTTTAATCTTTTAATTATTAATCTGGTCCAACCAATTAATAATTTATCCAACAATTTCGACATCTTCAATATTCTCAGCATAGATCCAGTCTATAAGTTCTTTACTTAGTTCGGTAAAGACCTAAAGTGTGTGACCTCATAGGATCCTGAAGTATAGAGCCGCTAGAGGGTTAACCTAAACTTGGCTTCCCATTCAAGAAGCTTTAGGCTCAATGTTCTAGACTGATATGGAACTCGATAACTCTAGGCGATCAAATGAGTTTTCTAGTAAAGGCGTATGATCCCCCGATACTTGAAACGTCATGTCCTTGTGACTTGATCCAGTTCTGCAATAGTAACTAATACAATACACTCCTTCCATCAGGTTAAGTACCATCCAGTTTATTGAGCTCGGATTAAGTGTCAGTTCATGTAATAGTCGTAGCTATCCTACAATTAGACTTGTTTACGAAGAACACCACTCACCATAATGTATCAAGATTGACTGGAAACCCATTCTATCAATCTTATACTCTGATCAGAGGTATATGAGTGTGTTTCTTCAACAATAGGCCTTAAGGTACATCTCCCATTATATCAATGTATCAGAAGCGATGGATCCTGATAAGTGTATAAATAAACTTATTATCTTGATATTTTTACTCATAAAATGATGTGGTTTAGAGTCATTTTATACTTCATATAAAATATTTCACATGGTATGTAGTTGTTTTTTATGCAAGTGCAGAAACTAGGTGAATTTTGGGAGTGAAATGATCAAAGATGGAATTCTATGCAAAAAGAGTGAAAATGGTGCAAAAAGATGTGTGGAATGCAAGGAATTAGCTTAGGATCGAAGTTGTCAAAGATTGGTAAAGTTATAAAGAAAAATCATGAAAAAAAGTAAAAGTCACGACCATGTCACGATCGTGATTCCTACTCGCGATTGGCCAAATCATGCTCTCGACTATCTATCGCAATCGTGACTTATCATTCTTCATAAATAGTTAGTTACCAACTTACATTCATGATCGTGACATGTATATCACGCTCTTGAATCATGACAGATTTGATAAACTCTTCCCAATTTTCAACCGCGGATAAGAACTATCAACCACCATCTATTATCAGGCGAAGAGACACCTTTTGGAGATAATGCAACCACGAAAAGGTGCCTAACCATTAAAGATAAGGATGAAATCTTGCATCTAATCACATTGAAGATTATGCAACCCTTCACCAATGGACATGATTATTCGTTTGGATAAACGCAACCTTTCACACTCTATAAACAGATGTTCAAATCAACCAGTTCATGCAGCAGATGGTGTGAGATGACATGTATGGCATGATACATGATAGATAGAGAGTGAAAGTTATATAGATTTTGCTAAGTTCAAAGTGTTAGAGAGAAAAATGTATAAGTGATTCAATTCTTGTTTCAATCACTAGATTTCTCCACAAATTCGAGCTATTGTTGCATGAGTGTAATTGCAAAGCACTTATCAATAAAAGTTTCTGTTCTTCAACATTAATTTATTCAACATTCACAAGGAATAGAATCCTAACGGAGGTTCTATACGAGTCGAGACCGAATTCAAAGTAGAAGCGAGAATTGCGGGAATTAACGACTCCCATTAAAGAGTGGATACGGTTTGATCAACTTTAGCTTTCACTTGCATACCTTACAACTTTACTTTGTTTTCTACTTATACTTTCTAATTAGAAGTTTATGATATGTCTATGTGTCATAACGAGTATTTCATCT
>CATIWQ010225473.1:0-10687 GCA_949673415.1 Euphorbia schlechtendalii | reverse complement strand
AAATAAATATTTTAGGACCTAAATAAATATTTAAGAGTTCAGAATAATTTAATTAAATATTTTTTTTAAATATAATATATATATATATATATATAGTAAATAAAAAGAAAAAGAATAAAAGAAATGGAAAATGAAAGATATAAACAGGAAATAAAAAATGGTACTTGAATAGTACCATAATATAGGTGAAATACATAATGATGCTTGAATAGTACAACAATATGGTCCAAATGTATAATGGTGCTTGAATAGTACCACAATATGATTCGAATGCGTAATGGTACTTGAATAGCACCATGATATGAGCCGAATGCGCAATGGTACTTGAATAGTACCATAATATGAGCCAAATGCGTAATTGAAGGGGTGAATTTACTCCACTAAGTAGAGGGACTTTTTAACACAAAATGGGATCGGAAAAAATTCACAAAAATATTGTTTTTTCTCGACAATGACGGAGAAATTTTTACACAACAAAATAATATTTTTCTAGAGAAATAACTCTGACTTTTTCTACATTTCTTTTAAGGTTTCTTTGATTATATTCGGATCCAAAACACGTTTGGATCTGGAATTTTATTATTTTGAAGTCATTTTCCTTCTATCTTCTTTACAAAAATCCTCAGATATTCTCGGGCCTAAAACAAATTTAGAGCCCGAGTTTGATTATCTTTTGGATAAATAAACAATTATTTTGCACACAAATACCACAATTAAATCAAAACGAATGAGGAATGCTCCCCGGATACGCCGAAGTGGATTCACGCCGAAAGGGTAAGCCTCTATGTTCCTAGAGCTGCTATCTCGTGTTCATTGTATTTTTCTCTACTTTATTTCACATGTCGACCTAGGAAATATTTTATTTATCATTATTGTAAATGTTGTAATTTTCTTCTTCATCTTTTATTTCTTTTTTATTTTTGTGTTTAAATACCCCCATGGAGGGAATACAAATTATTCACAGATAATAAGCCTCACATTTTACCATGCTGTCGTTTTCACTAATAAAATTGACCAACATATATGTAAATAAAAATGAACCATTTTTATTTAAAATAATAACTTTAAACCGTCGATGTTTTAAATAGGTCACATGGGCCTTCTCAAAATTAAATCTATTATGTGTGTTGTGATATACCCTGTACTAACCTTTGTGGATGCAGGTAGATTAGGAATAGATGTATGCCTAGGAATTTATTTTCCTTTGGGTATCGCATTTTAATTATTTTGGGGAAATGTAATTAATAGATTAGGCGGGCGGTTGCATCCCCCGAGGTTTTGTAACCTTTAATCTTTACTTTTCCGCATTTATTTACCGCTTTGTGTATGGATTTACTACTTTCCGCACATACGTTAAATCATGTATAATAACTTCGAAAATGACATAAGTGCGAATATGCTCAATTAAGAAATATGGTTTTCTCTAGATGTAATATAATGTGATCCAATAAGAGATAAGCAACTTATCCCGGACCCAAATCTCTGTGTCTTGGTGGGTCGTCCCCCAGATGATAAGCCTCATATAACTCTAATTCCTGGAAAGAGCTAATCCAGGTGGCGACTCTACACTTAGAGACGCTAGATTCGGGTTTGACCAATCTAAAATGTTTTTGTTTTCTCAATCAAACTTCCCGGGTCCACGACCCGATACATTTTTATTTTCAACTTAAACACGCCGGTGGACCGCGCCTATCATTCAACGTGCTCTCGGCCCATCGCTTCGTGTCACCCGCTCACATCTATCATGACTTAAATGGCCTATGTAATTATCATTTTAGATAGTTGATTGACCTAGGTTTTCAGGCTTGTAGTTAATTAGTTTTTCTCTCTTTTTTCCGTGACAAATGCTTTTTATTTTTGTTTTTCTTCTTAATAAAATATTAGGGCGGTTGTTAGGAGTGGGGAATGGTGGGTCCCCCTATGGTCTTACGTCCTTGCCTACCTTCAAATGTGGGCTATAAGCGACGATAGCATTGAGGGACTAATGTCACCCTCACTTCTTTCTTCGTTGTTCTAATCTTATTAAGAAAATACGCCCCTTATGCAAATTTTTGAAATCACAGACCCCGTTTACAATTTTTTACAACCATAAACCCTCGTTCGCAAAAAAATTTTCAAACCCTTTTTTACAAATGAGTGAAATCACATAGTACTTTGTTAAAGTTTTCCCTTTTTTAATTTCCCCAATATAATATCAAATTTGTTCATTATTTCACCTCTAAAAGCATATTATAAAATAAAGAAAATTATAAAATT
Organism: Euphorbia schlechtendalii; assembly: GCA_949673415.1. Taxonomy (NCBI): domain Eukaryota; kingdom Viridiplantae; phylum Streptophyta; class Magnoliopsida; order Malpighiales; family Euphorbiaceae; genus Euphorbia; species Euphorbia schlechtendalii. The sequence continues at coordinate 8,431 of CATIWQ010225473.1, read as the reverse complement.
GGGTTAAAATTTAGGATTAGTTTAAGCCAAGTTATGCCCTAACTTTTTTACCTAATTAAGATTCATATTTATGAAATACGCTCCTAGTTTTTATCTTCTCCTCCCTTACATTCTGCATGTATGCTTTACATTTTTTTTGTTTGTCTCATTTTTATTTTCAGAACGCCATCCATTTTGATATACATTTTTAAAATACTTTTTTTCAACTGTTCGATATCTGGTAAGAAATTGGTAGGTATGCGGTATGTAACTTGTGGGAAGAATAAGTTGTTTCAAATTTGTTATAAAATATGGTAGATAATGCAAATGCTGGTCAAAGTCTATCTCCATAGTAGTAAACAAACAGTTATAATCTTAAAGATAATGAAAATACATTAAAAAGTGATTACAACACATGTAATAAAAATATATACAAAGTAGTGAATCAAAGCAACAAGTATTTGGCAAGAACATGGTAGACATCCAGTAAGAAGAACAAACAATTTCAATTCTAGTAAATAACTTGTAGGTATGTGGTATGTAACTAGTAGGAAGAACAAGTTGTGTCAAATTTATTATGAAAAATGGTGCAACGCAAATACATGTCAAAGTTTATCTCCATAGCAATTAACAAATAATTATAATCTTAAAAGTAATGAAAATGCATTAAAAATTTATTACAACACATGTGCACATGTAAGATAAATATCTACTTCAAAATAGCAAGTATCTAGTAGGAATCAGGTAGTCATCTTCTAGGAAGAACAAACAATGTCAAATCTAGTATGAAACTTGTAAGTATGTGGTATGCACTAGCACGAAGAACAAATTGTGTCAAATTTATTATGAAATATGATGGGAAATGAAAATATATGTCAAAGTTTATCTCCACAGTAGTAAAAAAATAATTATAATCTTAGTAGTAACGAGAATGCATTAGAAAGTGATTACAACACATGTATGATAAATATCTAAAATGTATTGAATCAAAACAGCAAGTATCAGGTAGGAATCTGGTAGTCATCTGATAGGAAGAATAAATAATGTCAAATCTTGTAAGAAACTTAGGTACGTGGTAAGTAACTGGTAAGAAGAATAAGTTGTATCAAGTTTGTTGTGATAACTAGTATGTAATGCAAATATATGTGAAAGTTTATCTCATAGCAATAAACAAACAATTATATTATTGAAAGGTAATGAAAATGCATTGGAAAGTGATTGAAACAAATGCAAAGTAAATCTTTACGAAGTATTGAATCAAATCAACAAGTATCTGGTAGGAACCTGGTAGTCATCTGGTAAGAAAGAAAACAATGTCAAATCTCGTAAGAAACTGGTAGGTACATCATAAGTAACTTATCGGAATAATAAGTTATGTCAAATTTTATTTTAAATCTTGTAGGTAATGCAAATACATGTCATAGTTTATTTCCAAAGTAGTAAACAAACAATTATAATATTAAAAGTAATGAAAATGCATTCAAAAGTGATTACAACACCTGTATAGATCTTTACAAAGTATTGAATAAAAATAACAAGTATCTAGTAGCAACCTGGTAGTCATTTGGTAGGAAGAACAATTAAGATCACTCTAGTAAGAAACTCGAAAACGTATGTAGTAAGTAACTCGTAGGAAAACAAGTTATGTCAAATTTGTTATAAAATATGGTAAAACCTTATATTTCGTTGGAAGTATATTGAAATCCATAAAATATCAGGTAGGAATCTAATAGGAACCATATATTTCATTGTAATCATCCAAAAACGCTTAATGTATGATTTGCCCCCTGAACTTAGCCTCAAAAGCCGAATGATCCCTGAACTTTAAAAACCACCTAGTTATCCCCTCAAATTGTAAAAAAACACTAATTTATCCCCTTAATGTCATGTGCCACCTTCTGATTGGTTTGACTTTTCAAATATGTCATTTTTCTCTTTCTATCAGATTTTAACACGTGGCATTCAGGGGAAAATTGATGAGTTTTTTATAAGTTGAGGGGGTAAACTGGTACATTTTGCAAGTTGAGGGGGTAACGAGGTACTTTTTAAAGTTCGGCAGATCATTTGGTTTTTGTAGCCAAATTCAAGGAATAAACTATGCATTAGGCTTTCAAAAATAGAAAATCAAAAGCTATAAAAAAAATACGAATTCAGAACACTACTAACATCCTACTATATGCTTACCACTTAGCTACCATATACGCATTCCTACCATATACCTACAAGATACGCATTTGAAGCTTATTGGAAAAAAATGACAAACCTAAAATGGTTAGGTTATGTAAAAAATCAATTGGTAGGTATATGCGTAAAAACTAAAACTGTCAATTGAGACGTATACGTGCAATTACTAAATAAGTTTTATGAACCGTATATTTTTACAATTTCCTATAAAGTATTTTTGATAAATAGAAGCGATAATTATTTGAAAAAAAACAGCAATTAACAAATTGTTGAGCCTTCTTCCACACCGCTGCCGATGTTTAGCTCATACTCCACCGCCGCTTGTTTCATCTAAAGCTCGACTGATTCTTAAATCCCACAGTATGTTGCATTGGAGGTACCTCTTCTCTCTCTCCCTCCCTCTTTTTTGGTGCGCTTAATTTCGAGGTGATGGTTTTGCTTTTGTATAATTTGAAGTTCGAATCACTGACTTAGATCTAGCTGCAACTTCAATGATGTTTATAATTTCAATTTCTTAATCTTCTTCGAGATGTAACGGGTTTGTTTGTTAAGGATTTGGATCTAGATGCTGATTATTCTTTTGTTAGGGATTTTGAACATTTGTTATTCTGGTTTGAATATTCACCTCTCATGGCCATCATTATATGTTTTTATGAGTATTATGAATAAGGAATATGATATACTAATTAATGTATCCCAATTTCACATATGATAACAAGATAAAGTATCTCTCATCCTAAGCTTACACTTACATCTAGCTAGGCCGCCCTACAACTATAATTACATCTAGGTTCCTTTGTTACCATCATCGTCACTTATGGCTATAAAAGAGGAACACATCATCCCACAAGGTAACTCAACTCTGAAACCCCAAAAGAGATTCACCTTCATCCATCTTATGAACTAACTTAAGCACCGCCGCCCAAGCCTTGTTTTGCAGGTCGAAAGGAGCATCTCTCAAAGAAGAATTCAAGAGCAACATTTAGGTGATATCAAATTAGTGCGGTGAGCGTGGACTAGCTCAAGCGTCGACCCGACGAATAACCTTCCAAACCCAAGCTTTCAAGCTCAACAAGGTCAGACAACTTCTAGATGAGAAAAATAAGTTTCAGAATTTTATGGCTGCAATTATCTTGTTCCCTAGGGTTAATTAGGACAGAAAGAAAAGGGAGGAAGGGAGTGAAAAAGTAAAGAGATAATTAGGTGAAAGAAAAGAAATCCAAGGATTAGTCAAGAAAGAAGCCCAAAAGGAAGAAAAATAAAGAAAAATAGGGGGGGGGGAAGAAAAGTGCAGTGGGTGTTAGTTTGAGCTCCGGCGAGCCATGCCTTCGGCGCCTCCAGCTTTGTAAGCTCCCTTTGCAAGTATTGGCGCCTCAAGCTATCTTCAGACTAAGTTTTCGATCCGGCTGCTGAATGCCGAGCCACTACCTCGGCACTGCTGGCTTTGGGCGAAACAGTCAATTAGTGCCGACCTTCAAGGCTCGGCCTCCATGTGTTCGGCGACCGTCATCCCCGACCCCATGGACCGCTCTGACCATCACAGTAGAACTAGCCATGCCACACTCCAAACTTTGTGCGCGATCAGCCCCCGGCTTAACTTAGCGACTCTGACAGCTTTGGCGCTCACTAACTTCAGCTGCAACCGAAGCTATGACCTGAGCAGCCTCGGCCAGGAAATTTCAGTCATGACCAACCTTGACCATTACAAGCTTCGGCCACAAGCCTCACCCATTGCAAGCTTCAAGTATAGGAGCCTTGATCAAAATAAGCCCCGCTTTATAGTTTCAGATTCAATTGGAGCTTCAGCCATAGCATTCTTCAGCCACTATGAGCCTCGGTAACAGCAGGCTTCAACCACCGAGTTTCGGCCATATTAAGCTTCAACTACCATGAGTTTCTGCCATATCAGGCTTCAGCAGCTCTGACCTAGACAACTCAGTGGCCTCGGTATTCCCGGCTTCTCCTGCTTCGGCACCTTTAACTCGGGTAGCAACCCAAAGTTCAACTCCGTTGCCCCAGTTCGTAAAAAATTCTACCGCTCCTTACTTCGGCTCTTTATTGACTCGGTAAGAACTCACATACGCCTTCATCTATTCGAGTAAAATTCGGTCGTAAGTATATCAACATGAGTGAGACTAAGAAATACATTTTCTTTTAACTCTTTGAAGTTGCCCACTCTGCTCATTAAGTCTGCCTTAGGATGAAAAGCTCGCAATCTCTGCAAAATGTAAATAATAAAATATGAAATGACATACTATATGTTATCAGATAAAAAAATTTGGACAAATGTCATGGTAGTTGAGTAAATCAATTTTGTAAAATACCCAAAACTTTTAAGCTCACAACCAGGCTTTCTAGTTAGGCTTAACATATGATTATTTTGAGATTATTTTAGACGTTACATCTACTCCTCTCCATGCCTAATCCCACATCGGCCTAATGGATGGATGATTAAATCAATTCCCACATCGGCCTACATGTCATTTGGTGACGATTCCCTTATGAATATTTGATCTGGGAGTTGACAACATTTTTTTAAATATTGCAATTATGTGAATTTGTTGCTCATTGCAATTTATATGCATATGCCAAGACTTTGACCCTACTGTATATGGCATGCTTAATTTATCCCACTCGTTGGCCTTCCATTTGTGCAAAACTCATGCTTGACTATAAGAAATTTTTTTGTGACATCAGATATTGTTTCTATTAACTACATTGGTTATGCTATCGGGGCACATGCAGGCTATTATGCTTATTTTATTTGTGAATCATTAATCCAATACACATTGTTCTTTATACTATGTATATTCTTATTTACACATTCGCATTCCTAATGCCTGTCGATTGTTCTAAACAAATGCACTATGGAAAATGGGGACAAACAAGAGTGAGTGGAACTCTTTAAATCTCCAAATCAACACAGGTAATAATTTCATCAAGTGAAGATTTGTCTCACCAAATCCAACCAATTTGCTATTCATAGGCCCATCTAATACCAATATGCTCTCCTTAATTGGCAACTGAAAGTTGTCAAAGCATGTAATTCGGCATAACCCAAGCACCATTTATACTTGATTTATCCAATGCTCATGTCTACAATGAATTACAACTTGCATTATTTACAAAATTTATATGTGAGAAAAATCTCATTTCCTTGTCTAGTTGAATTCGATTTCAGGATCATGGAGGTAGTTATAAAAATTTCATGAAGGAAGACGAAGCCCTCCCTCTTCATAGGCCAAAGCAAGTATCCGATCGCCTCCAAGATGATGGGAGAAGCATTCGCTTCCTCCTTGAAGATTAAGGCTGAAGCAAGTATCCGACCGTCTCCAAGATGGTGGGAGAAGCATTTGCTTCCTACTCGAAGGGGAAGCAAGCATCCGACAGCCTCCAAGATCATGGGAGAAGCATTCGCTTCCTTCTCGAAGGTTGAAGCAAGCATCAGGCCGCCTCTAAGATGAAAGGTGAAACATTCCCTCCTCGATGGCCAAAACAAGCATCAGGTCACCTTCTAGATGATTGAAGCAAGCATCCGACCACCTCTAAGTGAAACATTCCTTTCTCCCCTATGGTTGAAGCAAGCATCCGGTCACTCCCAAGATGAAAGATTAAACATTCCTTCATCAAAGAAGGTCGAGGCAAGCATCCAGCCACCTCCAAGATAGATGGTGAAACATTTCTTCCTCAAAGAAGGCCGCGACAAGCATGCCACCCACAAGATGGAAGGTGAAACATCCCTTCCTCCAAAAGATCGATGCAAGCATTCGACCATCACCATTTAAGACCACGGCGGGCGATTTCTAACAAATCACCTAGCTCTAGAGTAACTACAATGGCTCTAGCTTACAAAAGATCGTGGTACACAGTTTTTAACAAATGCCCCTTACAGGAATCATCAGAAGCTCTTATGCCACTAAGGCACTAAAGCCGTTTCTTCAAAGGCATCGAAGACTACATTGTCAAGGCAATAACACTTTCATATCAATCAAGCACTAGAGCCCTTATCGCTAAGGCACCAAAGATGAAGCCTGAAGAGCAAGATTATAGCATCCCCTGGGACTCAAGTACAATCATAAGCCCAAGCAAGTGATTTGCATCAGATCCCCTCGGCACACATCATGATAGTTAAGACCGACACTCACGATTTCCCTTAAATCCCATCATCACGAATTATGATTAATAAGCCCGACGCACGATAAATCCCCTTGGCAAATGTCATAGTATATGAGTTCGGCGTGTGATTATTATATCCTCACAGCATTACCTTCGGACTAAAAGGACACAAGTAATCTAGTTTTGACCTACAAATTTCGACATAGCTTTAAGTCGTAAAGAGCCTCACCTTGATCGAGGGGACTCCTGATAGAAGACAAATATCAAGACATGAACCCCACTCGAGACCGAGACAATGTCCCCCATAACAAGACTAGAAAAGGCACTAATGTCTTTAAATCGATAAAGATCCAAAGCCCTTTTCTCAAAGGCACCTAGGTTTTTACATGGATATAGATAAGGCACCAACGCATTTACATCAATAAGGCTCCAAAGCCCTTTTGTCAAAGGCACCAATTTTTCTTTCTACATCGATAATGCACCAACACCATTACATCAATAAAGCACTAAAGCCCCCTCATTATCAAGAGAGAGATTATTTAAGCCTGAAGGTGCGTGATCCCAAGTGATCCACCTGAATACTTTAAAATCAAAGCACATTTAAGCCCGAATGTGCGCGACCACAAGTGATTCCCCCTGCATTAGGGCAACAATATCGGCTCTAATTTATATAAGACCGATGGCGCGCGGTCTCAAGTGATCCCCTCGACACTACTTTAAAATCAAAGTAATTCCTAAGCCCAGGGCAAGCAATTTCTATCTCAAATCACCTGGGCATAAGGGTAACAATATCAGCCCTAATTTACATAAGCCCAACGCGAGCGATTTTCATAAAATCCCCTCGACACACGTTATCATCGACTCGAGCGATTTGCATCAAATCCCCTCTGCACACTTTATCATTGTCATAGGCTTGATGTATGAGATATTACATCCCTGCGGCGCACATTGTCATATTTTAAACTCGAAGATGCACATCATACAATCAAGACCCCATCACACGAAATGCCTCAGTGGCAATATGAATCTGAATGTCACTAGCTTCGGTCCTAAAGAGCCTTAATGATTGAAAGGGGTACACCTGATAACAAGATAAGTGTCTCTCATCCTAAGCCTACACCTACACCTAATTTTACACCCAAGCCCCTACACCTAGTTAGTCGCCCTACAACTGTGACTACATCCAAGTCCCTGTGCTACCATCATCATCACTTTTGGCCATAAGGTAACTCTAAACCCCCACAAGAGATTCATCTTCCTCCATCTTATGAACCAACTTAAGCATCGGATGGGATTCATCGCACCGCCGGCTAAGCCTTATTTTGCAGCTCCAAAGGAGCATGTCTTGAGGAAAAATTCAAGAGAAATGTTTAGGCTATAAATAAGGGGTGAATAAAAGAACGGAGCAGTGATATTGAATTATTGATAAACTATGACATAAAGGTGTGAGTAGAAAAATTGTAATCAAATTCTAGTCTGCTAAGTCGTGTCCCGTTTAAACTTTATTTATTTTCAAGTGCATTATTCCATATTTAATTTTGTCATGTTCTACAAAGTCTAATTAATATTTAGGCCCCAGTTTTTTGTAGGTCCCAGCATATATTCGTCCGCGTATGTAATAATTGACCTCATGTTTTGTATTGTTGTGTGTTGCAAATTGCAAAATTGAATAATTCAGTAGTGTGTCCCACTATTACATGTTAGTGCCTTCAGCCTTAAATAAATATTTGTTTCTTTCCTCGACTTCTTGTATTTTGTAGGCAAAAATTTTAAAATCAATTTCCACTACTATAGTGTTTGATAAAAATAGCCAAACTAGACCATATTGTGAGGTAGTTTCAGCAGTTATATTTTTCTTTAGAATAAACTGAAAAACTTATAGCTTGTTGCCTATGTATTTAACTAATGGCTTATGTTTTTGTATTTGAATCAGCCTGTACAAAATTAGATTGACTTAAGTTTGGTTCAAAGACACTTTTTCTTGGGTGAACTGGATTATTCCCGCACTATATTTTCTTGCAAGTTACTATAACAAAGACATAAGCATAGAACTCGAGATATGAAACAAAATCATCATTTTTTGGCGTGAACATAATAGGTAGTGCTGAATTATATTGTCAGAAAATTCAATTGAAGCTGCGTCATTTACGAT